>JAOPUL010004099.1:115785972-115803472 GCA_027564515.1 Octopus rubescens
GTATGTATGTATGTATGTATGTATGTATGTATGTATGTATGTATGTATGTATGTATGTATATATATGTATGTATGTGTGTATGTATGTATATATATGTATGTATGTATGTATGTATATGTATGTATGTATGTATATATGTATATATATATATGTATGTATGTATGTATATATGTATATATATATATGTATGTATGTATGTATATATGTTTGTATGTATATATGTATGTATGTATATATATATATGTATGTATATATGTATGTATGTATGTATATATATGTGTGTATATATATATATATATACACACACACACACATACACACACAGCAAGGGAGAGGGTGGGTGGGGGTAGGTATTTGAGGATATATTTGCTATTTAACAAAACAATTGTAATTTAGCAAAAACCAAAGATATTTACATATATATTTTTGTACATGTTCTCGATAAGCTTTCTATTAAAATTTTTCTATGAATCCATCTTCAGCTTCAATATGGAATTGTTTATATGCTTTCTCTGCTTAGTCCTTATTCATTTTGGCCATCACCTGGACAATGGTGGCCTTCATTGATGCTATGGTATTCTGAGAATGTTGATTAGTCTTCCTTTCAACATCATTGCATATGGGATTTAAATCTGGTGAGTTTAGAGGCCACAAGTTTGATGTTACATGGGCTTTGAGAGAAGGTGTTGAGTCTTGTTGAAATGTGTATGGTTTTCCACTGTGTACTTCATCCATCCAATATAAATACACTTTTCTGAATTACAGAAATGCATAAGTAAATGTTTCATAATAGTTCTTTCATGGGCCAATGCTAACTTTATTTTTTATTTTATTTTATTTATGATTTTCAAAATAGCTTTCAGGTTTTTTGTTCTTGGTTATGCCCTTTTCACTGACAACATACATAATGGTTCATCTATGGGTGAAGCATTATATATGCTCACGGTAAAAGGGAGCAGCATTCAAAGCACCATCACTGGACAAAACTAATAATACTTCTATCTTGATGCTTTGCATTGAACAAATGACAATGAAAATTGTGCTATAATTCCTACTTTAGTGAAAATACAGTAATCCTATTTTATTGGTCAAATATTATTTGTAAAATACCCGGGCATTGCCGGATACCTCTGTTTGTATATGTATAAAGATATCTATATGTGTGTGTGTGTGTATATATATATATATATATATATAATTGTTTACTCATTTCAGTCATTGAATTGCAGTCATGCTAGGGTACCACCTTAAAGGGTTTTAGTCAAATGAATCAATCCCAGTGTATCCTGTCTGCATTTCATTCAGCATCATGTGTTGGTAGCGCAGGGCTTGTAATTTTCCAGCATTAAACTGCATGTTATTGTCCTCAGCCCAACTGTATATTGCATCCAACTCCCATTGCCGGTGTGCAACATCTCTAGGATTCTGTATTGTCTGAGAGACTTTTGTAACATCTGCATAGCTAGCAAGGATGGCTATCTGAGCAGCTGATGGCATGTCTGAGAAGTGGCCCCAAGACAATGCCCTGTGGAACACCACTTATTATTTGTGTTTCCTTGGAGGTAGCCATGGGCTACCACCACTGTCTGACTTCTACCTTTTAGAAAGTCATGTAGCCACTCTCCAAGTTTTCCGACTATGCTGAGATTATACCACATGACATATACCATGGTCCATTTTATGAAAGGCTTTTGCAAAGTCGAGATCTATCACGTCCACATTTGAATTGTTGAGCAGCTGCTTTAACATCCAGTTGTAGTGCTGCAAGAGCTGTGTCAGGCAGCTTCTACCTGTTCGAAAACTGTGCTGGGTGTCAGCCAGCAAGTCATTCTCTTCAAAGAATGCAATTAGTTTCCTTCGGACTATTCATTCCATGACTTTGCTGATGTGTGAAATCAGAGAGATAGGCCTATAATTTTTAGCATCTGCTCTGCTTCTTCCTTTATGAATAGGGCATATTATTCTCTTCTTCAGTTTCCCTGGGAGCTTACCACTTGTAAGAGAGCTCTGAAAAAGAAGCTGCAGTGGTTTTTCAAGGGCTCGTTTGCATGATTTGAGGAGGATTGCTGAGAATCCATTGGGGCCAGCAGCTGAGTTTGCATCTACCTCATCTATGGTTACATCTTCTTTGCTGTTGATGTAATCAATTGTTACTGCCTCCCTTTTTACATCTGAACTGGTAAAGAATTTTACAGATTTGCTGATTTGCATGTGCTATAAGGGTGGAGTGAAAACACTTTTGTATTGTTCATTGTGTTTCACTTAACCTCATTGGGTTTCCTGTGAGGGAACCACCTTTTTGGAAGAGTGGCCTTACCCTGCAGTTCACGGAGGCAGTTTCTTTGGCATACTTAAAGAAGAGTTGGATTTTATATTTTTCATAACCCAGGCTTCTTTGTCTGCTCTCTCTTTTTAAGGTAGCATTTCAGATGTTTCTCAATGTCCAGCAGTGCTGTTTCCAGGCAGTTCCCATTTGGGGGTCTTTCTTTATCCTTTGGAGGGAAGTTTTTGTCCTGCCTTATTCAGCTGTGGCAGTTTTGAGTATAGGAAACGGCAGTGCACTGTCATCTCTATGCCAGCAAACACTGTGCAAGTAAAATTTATATACTTGTGTGCGCTCTCTCTTTCTGTTACTATTGTCCGGGGTCTTTCTTGTCTCAGTGTTTGTTTTCTTTTTAACTAATTGTACTTCGTATATTGGCTGTCTAACTTATTTATTTACTTAATTGTTCTTTTTGGAGCATGTTTTTGATTTTTTTTTTTTTCATTTTTTATGTGTCATCATCAGGGACTTTTGTTTTCCTTTCTCTTCATTTACTGCTTCTTTTATCTTTCATCTCTTTAGTTGTTCACATTGCTGGTGGTAGGGCCATTATTGCTGGTGTCTCCTTCCTTGGCAGGTCTCTCACTCATGGTTTCATCTGTGTTCCCTTGTGGGTCAGGAGAACCAGGGGAGAACATGTCTCTCACATCAGTGTCTCTATCCTTGTCATCATTTTTGTGTTTCTCTTCAAAGTTGATGTCAAGGATGTTAATGTGAGGTCTGATGAGAACATAGGAGCGGATAAATTCTTGTTTCTTCCACTCTATCCGAGCTGTGGTCCCTGTGTATCATTGCTCTTTAGTGTTGCCATTATTATATTATTTGGATTGTCCCCTTCTATTGAAACTATTTTTGAGAGGCTGGCATATATCAATATGCCAGCCTCTCAAAAATAGTTTCAATTCTGCGCTTATCCAGTCTCGTGGCTTCTTAAGTATGATTGTCGGCTGTTTCCTCCTGTATATATTGAGAGAGAGAGAGAGAGAGAGAGAGAGAGAGAGAGAGAGAGATGTAAGTTTGTATTGATCTATGAGTAGATGGGTGGAGAGAAAAAGAAAGGTTGTATTAATTGCGTAGGTCTAAGAGTGGAAATACCTATATATGGGACAGGAAGAAAAATCTACATATGTATGTTTGAGTACATATCTATAATCTTTTTATAGATATTCCCATGTACAACAGATAGTGTGCGTGTGTGTGAGAGAGAGAGAGAGAGAAAGAGAGAAAGAGGGAACTTATGTTTTTACATTTGACTATTTTATACCGTAAGGAGAGGTTGAGACGAGAAATCAAAAGAAATTAAGCAATTAAGTAATTAATCAATTTGGGTACTGAAATGGACAGCAGCACAGTTAACATGACCATCACTCATTTCCTTGAAAGAACACTTAAAATATGTATTTTTTTCTTTATAAATTTTCATTAGATGAAAGCAGACTACTTTTTTGTTGAGTCATTTCTCTTGAATGTTAACTTAAGATGTGTTGTAATTGCATAGAGTTTGAAGATTTTCATCTGGTAGTGTTACACACTGTTAATTGATAATTTAACACTTTGAGAGTTGTTCTAATGATTAGGGCTAGGCTTTCCTCTGTACATCTAGCCACTTGACACTATTGGTCCATGTCCTCTTTCTGTCTATCTGCAATGACCTCTTCAACTAGTAATATAACGATTTTTAAATTTGCTAATTGTGCCTCTCTAATCTAAATTTACTAGATACACCTATCTTATTTTATTATATTCTTTTACTGGTTTCAGTGTCATAGGACTGGAGTCATGCTGAGGCAACATTCTTCATGGTTATAGGTTGATCATATTGCCCTTAGTGCTTATTGTAAACCTGGTTTTTATTTTCTCTCTCCTTAATTACCAAACTGCTAGGTAATGAGACAGAAACAACACTAGTTTTTAAGCAGTGTAAACTTATATGTGGAAACTGATACACATTGAGATTCCACACAGTTTCTATCTACCAAATTTCACTCATAAGTCAGACTGAGGCTATAGAAAACACAATTATCCAAGGTTCAACAGTCCTCAAAATTTATCTTTCTCCTGCTGTCTATAGTGGATTATTTTGATCTTAATTTTCATGAAGATGAAAAATACATAGTCTTGTAAACAGGCTCAGTTAAGTTATTGAAAATAGCTTAACTGCTCTTTTACAAGATGCTGTTTGATCAGGGCTTGGTGGATAAGCAGTTTGTATTGAAAGCAGTGGAACCAAACCAAAAACCAATCTTCATTTTTCCTCACCTAGCTTGTTTAATACTGCAGGAATGCTTTCTCCTCTAATCAAAACAGTTCAAACTGAATAGTAACTAAGATTCTAAAAAGCTATGAGCTATTTCACTCCTTTAACAAATATAAATTTATTGTACATCCTAGGTTTTGAAATTTTTATTGTTGCTGAGAAACTTTTAGCTATCTAACCCTCTGTAAGTAACCCTCTCAATTATGAAGTAAAGATAAAATCTAATTTTCCATTAGCTTGACTGATGTATGCAAGATTGTTTCTTGCCTCAGAAATTCTATCTGATCGCATAATATTTATGTGAGTAGGCTGTACCCGCAAGTAAATAACCACTGTACCATTTAACTACATTCAATTTCCTTGTACTATTTCAGTAGTAATTTACAAAGATTATGTTAAATCAGTGTTGGGATAAACAGTGCCTTTGCCTTATATGAAAATGTGCATGTACTTTTATGCTCACACATGCATGTACTTTTATGCTCACACGTATATGTATGTAACTATGACTAGGCTACAGTCAAAACTTCATTGCTAAAGTACCTACTTCAGATAGTCAAAAGCAGCTCGTTCTTTTTATCAGACACTTCAATAATATGTATGACAATACTGTTTTGTCTCAATAGTTGCAATGCCTTATTTCTACTGTTTACATATAAATTATCTAAAACCTGCTTCTATTGCAACATCCCATAAATATTGCTGAAAGTGTGTGAACCATTTTCTAAAATGCTATGTCAGTATTTTAATTTGATTGTTGTCTGAATTTTAATGAAAGATCTTTGCTTCTGGCAGTTTTTTCTTTTGTTAACAGATGAAAGACAAGAACATACAAATTCTGTATATTTGAATGACTTAATCTTCATATATAGATGTCTTGGGAAACCAGAAAGTTATGTATATTAATAGCAGAGCTTATAATACTATGAACTATATGCATGATCTATGAGAAATATACTTAGCTTGAAGTCTGGGATTCTGGGAGAAGGGAATAATTAAGTTTAGTTAAATGCTAACTGCTGTTCTTTTGAAAAAATTAAATAACACCAAACTACAGGGGACTATAGGTTCCCACAGCTGGGTTATCACTAAATACTTGATAGCGTGTACTGGATGCTTTTTATTCTGCCACTGGTACTAGAGAGTTTGTCCCTTTGTCTCCATTCATTCCTATAGGTTTAGGTGAAACCAGGAGCTCCTAGCCAGGAAACTGCATTTGATGGGCCACCCTTCAAGCAATTAGTTGTAACACTAAATTTGAAACCAACCGAAATCCTAAGGCCAAGGCGAAATTGACCGTAGGAACTTGGAATATGAGAACCCTTTTGGACACTGACAGACCTGAAAGATGAACTGCCTTCATCTCTAATGAAATTGCCAGGCTCAATGTTGACTTTGCTGCACTGAGTGAAACACGACTTTCAGATGAAGGAAAGCTCGAAGATGAAGGTGCTGGATATACTTTTTTCTTTGGAAAGGGAAAGATCAAGGAGAGAGAAGGACCCATGGTGTTGGGTTTGCTGTCAAATCTCAAATCATGTGCAACCATCAGTTAACTCCAAATACCATCAATGAGCAACTTCTGACTTTTCGCATACCACTCACATAAGACAACTTCATTTTCATCATTTCCGTTTATGTCCTAAACTCTTGATACCAATGAAGTTTTACCAACAACTTTCCTACATCATCCTTAATGTTCCATCTAATGATAAGCTCCTTCTGCTCGGGGATTTTAACACCCAAGTTGGAAATGATCACTGTCTTTGGGGGAATGTGATTGGCAGAAAGGGTGTTGGGAACTGCAACTCAGGTGGTCTTCTGCTGCTGTGTCTCTTTGGAACATGAGTTATGCATCACAAACTCAGTTCTAACTTCCCAATCGCTTGAAGACCACTTGAATGCACCCGCGATCAAAGCACTAGCACCTTCCTGACTGTCCGCCAAAGAGATAGAAAGGATGTCTGTATCACAAGGGCAGCTCACTGTGCAGATGACTGTTGGACCAATCACCATCTGGTCATCTCACATATGAAAATTACCATCCACAAGAAACCAAGGCTCTACCATGCTTCCCCTTCCCGTCGTAAATTTGACACCCCAGAACACTAGAATCACCAGTGCAGAATCAGCTATCAAAATTCCATCCACAATAAGATCAACTCCAACTTTGCAGATCATCAAACCTTGGAAGAAGAATGGTCTTCCTTGAAAAAAAAAGCCATCTCCGAAGCTGCCACATGCAATATTGGATTCTCCAAAAGAAAGAACGAAGACTGGTTTCATGGCAACAGAGAGGAAATTAATGGTCTGATTGATGGAAAATGAATGACCTGGTTATCCCATGAACAAGGTCCAAAATCCAGGTTAAGGAAACTCACTACAAGAAGATCAAACAAAAGTGCCAAACCCGGCTGAGGGAGCTGCAGAATGCTTGGTAGCAATAGAAAACAAAGGCTTTCCAACAGTATGCTGACACTTGAGATCTTAGAAACTTCTATGCTGAAATCAAACAACTATTTGATCCTGTAAAGTTGACAAATGGCATTCTACTTCTGGCAGACAATGTTAACATTCTAACTGACCCGCAGGACATCTTAGACCACTGGAAGGAACATTTTTCTGTTTTGCTAAGTCATGAGTCAACAACAGCAGAAGACTTACTGAAAAAAGTCCCTTTCCATTCATTACTACTTTGGATGAATACTCCTCCGTCATATCAAGAGTTCTGGAATGCAATGAAATGTATGGGAGCAAGAAAAGCACTGGGACCCAATAACATTCCATTCGAATTACTGCAACAGATTACTGCTGCAAACTAAACTCTTCACCCAGTTTCTAAAGATGTAGGAGACATGTCAGGTCCCAAATGATTTCAAAGACTCTGTCATCATTAGTATATTCAAGAAACGAGATGGAAAATCCTGCGGAAACTATTGTGGAATCTCACTACTTGCTATTGTAGAAAAGTTCTTTGCTCAAAACTTGAACTATCAACAGATCATTGTGGAAAGAGTTCTTGCAGAATTCCAGTGTGGTTTCCGAGTATCCTGTGGAACCATAGACATGATCTTCTGTGCTAGACAAATCCAAAAGAAGTGCCGAGAACAAGAAAAAACCCTTTTTCTCTCATCTTTTATGATCTGGAAAAGGCTTTTGATAGTGTACTAAGACCAGCCATGGTCCTTGGTCATTTCGGTTGTCTTGATCATTTCATCTCCTTGATCCAAGCCCTGCACAATGGTATGACTGGACATGTCTTTCATCATGATCAACTTTCAGAAGAATTCCCAATTACATGTGGATCGAAACAAGGTTGTGTTTTCTCCCTATACCTTGCTGCAATGATCTATTAACTTCCCCTGGATCAGCCAGGAGCAGATATATCAGTTTGATGGAGGACTCTTCAACCTGACTAGGTTTTGGTTAAAGAATCTCACCAGTATTAAGTGAATCTCAGAACTCCAGTATGCCAGTGATATGACACTCAGTCACTCATGCTTAGAGCTGCAACAAGCTGTCAATAATTTCACTAATGCATATCAACATTTTGTGCTCACTGTAATTACTAAACATCTCAAGTCCTCGCCCAACAAGCCCCGAATTCTGCCCTTCTGGACTTCAACATCATCATTTCGAGCACACCATTTGAGCAAGTTAATCACTTTGCATACCTTGGAAGTGTGCTCTCAAATGCAATTATGAGTAAGATGTGGAGCGAAGAATTGGATCGGCTTACTCAGCTGTCGGTAAACTAGTAAAACCCGTATTAAAAACAAAGACGTAACTTTGAAGACAAAGACTATGGTCTACCAAGTTGTTGTCATATCCACGTTCTTGTATGGTTGTAAAACTTGGACTTTTTATCATCGCAACATTATAAAACTTGAGTGCTTTTCATCAACTAAAACTTCGCTCTCTCTTGAACATCAAGTGGTTTGCCTATCTCCAATAACTCCTCGATGGAATGAGCAAATAACCAGAGCATTGAATCCCTAATTACCAAATGTCGTCTTTGGCCATTTCACCAGGATGAATGATGAATGACTTCATCATCAAATCCACTTCAGCGAACTGGCAACTGGGAAAAGACAAGGAGGAGCCCCTCCAATGGTACAAAGATCAGCTAAAGTCAACTCTGAAGCAGACCAACTTCGACCCCCTGGCTTATGAGATGACTGTAACCAACCATCCTAACTACCAACAAAACATAAACAAAATGTAATATTGTTTGAAAGAGAAAGAATAAGAAAAGAGAGACAACAGCAATGGAAGGCCGGCCAGCAGCAACTATGACCCACTCAGGCATTCACATGTGGTCAAATTCGATCACATGTTCTACATGAGGATTGGTCTTGTTAGCCACATTTGCCACAGGCATTAATGGTCCAAATATTTGTCCAGGAGGAGAAGTCAATCCTCAGACTCGAGGGACAAACTGACGATATATCTAGATAAAAGTTTGCTCAGCCATCTTACCCAATGCCAGCATTTAAAATGTGTATTTAAAACTATTCAGAAAAAAAAAAGATATTAAATCACTGAAGAGAAAAGTGACATTTACTAGCAATTTTCTTTATTTTCTTAGCTTTTAAATCCATATTAACATGGTTTTACAAATATATTTATCTACCTACTGCTGGATCTATGAATTGTAACTAATTATTAGTTAGATTATCTCAGAACTGAAAGAGGCAACTTAACAAGCAGTGTGTATGTTTGTTAAGACATACTTTGTTGTCTAATACAATTATAACAGGGTTGTACTGAAAGTAATGTGAAAGTGGGCATAACTTCTCCATTAATTTGCATGGGTTATTCAGATTACACATGTTGGTAGAGTGGTACTTCTTCAATAAAAAGAACTACTCAACAAGAACTAATCTCCATCACAAGCAATGCCTTTGCACCATCATTGAATCCAACTTGTGAATTTTCTTTGAAATATTTTAGTCGTGTGCTGTTGTACCCACATTTTCACGGCCACTTTCACCTTGACTGTCATCAAATTTTTCTAAAAGGTTGTTCTTCATTTGACTGAACTAATAGAAATCAAAAGATGCCAGATTCGGACTATACAGTGGATGAAGGAACCACTGACCACCAAATTTGAAAATTGCCTGATTTGTTGCCAAAAGTGTGTTATGCATTATTATGGTGAATGTGGATACTTTTCAGATTCTTTCTTCTAATGGCTTCTCTAAGGCTTTTTGAGTGTCTTGGTGTATTGTTTTCTATTCACAGTACAGCCATATTCCAGAAAATCAAGGAGAATGATACTTTTGTCATTCCAAAGAACAGTCACCATGACTTTCTGTGCTGATTGTTGGTTTTTGAACTTTTTAGGCCTTGGATAAGAGGCATGATGTCATTCCATGGACTAGGTCTTCATTTCCTGATCACGAAAATACATTCATATTTCTTCCCCTGTCACCACATTAGGAAAAGAAATGTGTCTTTATTGACTTCATATGACTCCTGCTGATTAGAACAAACTTCCACCCATTTTCAGATCTGGTGCCAACTACTGTGGCACCCATTTTGCACATATTTTCTGATACCCAAACCTATTGTGGCTACAGTCCAGTTGTGTTGCAAGTTCATGGTTTGTGACTCATCTACATGGATCAATTCATCCACTCACTAGTGATTCACATCTGTGGTTGCAGTTGATGCTTTACCACTGTGTGTTTGTTTTCATCACTGGTTTTTCCCTTCTCCAAACTTCTTCAGCCATTTGTGCACATTGCTCATGTCAATGGTGTCATCTCCATAAACAACCTGTAACCTTCTGTGGGTGTCAAACAGCCTGCACTACACCACTAAAAAACTCAATGACTATATGTTACTTCCGCTTGGAACTCATTATTTGTCTGCAGTGAAGAAGAATAGGAAGAAGTGTTGCTATAAAGGAAGAATTATTCTACCAATATATGCAATTTGAATGACTTTTGTCAGTTAATAAAACATTATGCCTACTTTTGCATTACTTTTGGTAAAATCTTCTTGTAATTGTAGTTAAATACTATTTGTTTCTATGCATAATTGTGATTACGATTTATTTAGTAATATCTATAGTCGTAACTATTGTTGCTATTAACTTTAAAAAAGTATGTATTGTCTAGCTTTTTTTTTCTTCTATAGATCAGCAGGCTAGCTAACTTGTGTGATTGTATTTGTTCCTGTGAATTATTGTACACCCTTTTATATAGCTCTTTTCTGTTTTTTGTCTGATTCTGTATTTAGACAGTTTAATTTTTTGCTCACGTTCTTTTGGAATTTACACATAGAATGTTTGAAGAAATGTTCACATTGATTCATTTTATACTTTTATAAATATTGTAAATTTGTCATTTTCTGTCAGTGTTAACAAATGAGTATAGTAAAGAATTTAGCATGCAGGTAGGGGCCACCAGGGCTCACTCGTGAGTCCTCTCCTGTTTATACTCGTCTTCCAGGTATAGTGGAGTTTAACATTGGTTGCCTATAGAAATGTATATGTGCTGATGACCTGGTCCTTATAACTGAATCTAATAGATCTACAGAAGAAATTCCAGATTTGGAAACAAAACTCTGAATCAAGATGTCTGAAACTTAGCAAAGACTACATTTTTGGTAAGTAGGAAAGAATGGACCTTGCTGCCATCAGTAAAATGCTGTACTTGATATGCAGAATTGCAGTAGAGAGAAACCCTATGTCATATATTTAGAGTAGTATATTATGGAGATGTAGTGGGGTCATAGGCAGGCTAACAGAGAAGGTAGAATTCAGATTCACAGGTGCAGTAACCTCTAAGGGCACACATCATCATCATCATCATCCTTTAACGTCCGTTTTTCCATGCAAGCATGGGTTGAACACATGAAAAAGATTTTCTCATGCTCAGATGGCTCACTAGAAGTAGGTATCATTATAAACTTTTGAAAATATTTCCACTCCACTTTTTCTTGGGAGTGCATCCAAAAAGAAACATTTTGATACATCATTTATGAAATTTGGATGAATATTTTAACAAATATGACAATTTGAATAGTCAGTGAATTGGTCAAAATCTTGCCTAATTGGCCTAAATTAATAATTAGCCATATTTGTGATGTCATGTCTTTGAAACTGAGGTGATAATAATCTTCAAATTTCACTAATTAATAGTGACCATGGCATAGCAGTTGCCTGTTTTTGTTCAGGTTCTTGAAAATGAAACTTTTTTTGGCAATTTTAAAAATATTTAAAGCCTATTTTGTTACATGTAACAGTCAATTTCGCAGTGTTTTCAGACCTAGTTAAATCCAAAAGTACAAGCCACAGGAGCATTTGTAGTAGGTATAGAACTAAATAAATCCTGAAATTTTGGGACATGACATCATTTCAATAAAATTTTAATAGACTATTAAAAATAGCTATAAATGGCAGTTTTTCGGATCAGAACGCCCACATAAGTTGGATTTTCTCTATTTTGTCGGGGATTTTCCCATATTTTTGGCATCATAGCCTTGGAAATAATGGGGCTAAGATTTTTATGAAAAAATATTTGAAAATATATGCCCCCCCCCCCGACTGATTTTGACCAAATTTCTCTGCACTACACACTTAAAAACAATGGGAGAAGCCTTTTCAGTTGAAAAAAAAAAACTTTTGTAAATATTTTCAAACAAAATGGTATGTAATTTAAGTGAGATTTAGCTGTTGTTTCTAGCACATTCCACGACCACCTGCTACCTTTCTCAAAATTGTATGTAGACCTAGATTAAAAAAACAAGCAAAATCTGAAAACTAATTTCTTGCTTTAAGCATTAAAAACATCTACAAGTTACAGCAAACTCGTTAGTGGGAGAGACCCAAAAAGAAACCCAAAAAGAATATGTAAACATTACTACAAATATTCAAAATTGGAAAAAAAAAATTAACATTTAACTGTTGTAGACTATTAGTTTACAAAATTATATTCATTGCGCAATATAATTTTTATTGGCGAAATTTGGCCAATATTTCTCAAAGAAAAAATGAAATTTACATGTACAAGAATATCCGTTCTGTAAAATTCAGACACACGTTAAAACAGTGATAGGGAATAGACAACATTCTTAATACAACTTATTCCAGGCTAAGTTTGGTATCTAGAAGACTTGTACTCAATTTAGTGCATTTTTTTTGTAGAAATATATGTTTACTTAGTTCATCCATTCCTTGAAATTCTGGCTAAAACTCTATATTTGGAGCCTTGAATTTGCGTTCTATTTGACCTCTCACCGCATGCGAATACGTCAGTTTGGCAAGTAACATCAGTATACCACACACTTTATTGACTTTGCTTTTTTTTTGCAATATCGTGGCCAGATTCAGCACTGACCGTATTGAATTTACGAGAAATTTATTTTTCTTATGATATATAAATCTTGAAGAAAATATGTTCTTTTCTAAGTGAAAATTAATGATTTATATAAGCCGTTAACTGATGTTATAGATAATTAGTTCATTATTATGAACTAATGATCTATTTGTGGATTTATTTAAGTTCTTAAAACTGGTGTCAATAAATATAAGTAAATCTATTTTAATTGCAATCTAACCATCAGGAAGTTTAATTTCTCAAATTTTTAACCGTCTTTGTTAATTATTTTCTTAAGTAGTTTGAATGAGATATATTTGAAAAGTTAGGTAGCCAATTGAATACTTAGGATAAAGTCAGGACACTTATCAAACTGAACAATGTATATGTCGGTGATTTAATCATGACTGTCTTGTCTTTATTGTGGAACAAACTCTCCTAAGATTTAGTTCTTGAAATATGTGATGTGATCATTATAATATCATTGAGGATAGTAGGAAGATTAGTGGCTATACTGAGCAGATCAAATGACTATACAGAAACATCTTAAGTAGTCTGAGTGTTCAGCTATACATAAAATAAAATATATCTTGAATAGATGAGTTTAATCATCTGTATATGAGTTGAAGTTATGGATACTCTAGAAACTAATAAAATGCTTGAAGTAATATGGCTGCCACTTACGAATCTTTTGCTATTGGTGAGATTTGAATTTGAATGCTGTCAGTAAGTTTATAAAGAGGGACAACACAAAGTGTTTGCAATTTGATTTGAAATTATTCGACTGTAAATGAAATATTTAGTGATGTTTGTTGCATCATCTTTTAAATTTCTTCTTACAAGTCAAAGAAATTCTCTTTACATGAGTTTTTATTTTTGTTTTTCTATTCTTCTTTCACCACAGAACTCTGTGAAATTCCTGAAAATATTAAATTTTGTAAAAACTTACAAGTCTTTGATCTCAGTAGCAATCCACTGCCAAGGTAAGCCTCTTTATCATCATCATCATCATCATCATCATTTCCTTCTCTTCTTCCATATTATCAACATGTACGAGGTGGTATCAAAAGGTTCCCGAACTAGTTAGGTAAATAAGTTATTTTTTATTAAACATAAGTTTTAACATCTCCTTCAAAATAGTCACCTTGCACAGCAATACACCAATCCCAGCATTCCTGCCATTTTTCCATAAGTGAGTCAAGGACCTTCTGTGATTCGCTATGGATCTCGACAATGGTGTTCAAATGGCGACCTTTGAGCTGCATTTTCATCTTGGGGAAGAGATGGAAGTCCGCAGGTGCCAAATCTGGCGAATAGGGCAGGTGTGGAAACGATACCATGTTGCTTTTGGCGAGAAACTCAAGAGGTGCCCTGTTGTCATGAAGAATCCAATTATTTGCACAGATCCGGTCACTTTTGCTGAATGTTCCTCAAATGCCTCAAAATGTTGCAGTAGAACTCTTGATTGATGGTCTGACCCTGGGAGATGAATTTTCAATGCACAGTACCACAGATGTTGCAAAAAAAACCACAAAAAAACGAGCATGCTCTTGATTGAGCGGTTGTGGGATGAAGGCCTCTTCTATTGTGACAACTGCTGCTTCGTCTCAGGGTCATACTCATAGACCCAAAGCTCATCACTGGTGATGATCCTCAACATGAAGGATGGGTCATCAGTGTCATGCTGACGGCAATCTTGACAAACTTCAACACAATGTTCTTTCTGCTCAGACTACAAAATTGCCAACTACAGCATACACGTGATCACAAAAATTCAAATTTCACAACTTGCGAAGTAAACACAGCGATGTCACTTGGCACACTGCCTCATGAAAGTCACTGCTAGCTCTCACTGCACATGCAACCATGTGCTACCATCCGTTGGCACGCTACAGAACTAGTCTGGGAACATTTTGATACCACCTCGTACTTGAGAACTATGCAGCAGTTTGTTGTTTATTTGTCCATTTAAGAATTTTTATTGTTAATTATATTTATATACTTGTTTTTATTTTTTAAACTCACAGCTATCTATTGGGCTGTTTTATTATTTTGTTTCTTGCCCTTAAATTTTATTTTGAAAGACATTAATGTAAAAAGAGGGCATCATCTGCAACCAGCCAACATGAGTGTGTGGTGGAATAGAGTTGGTGATGGACTTTAGTGACTACCATGATGGCCTTCTGTGACTCTTGATGAAAAATGCAGAGTTCTGCAAAAAAGCTATAACACAGCTGAGATATGGGATGCAGTAAGTGTTTGCTTGAGGCACAGATTACCTGATTTGTAAGGTCTGCTGTATGACCTTTGTGCATTTTATGCCAGACCTGTTTCCTAACATCTTGGCTAGCTTCTACTGCAACAGGTAGCAGAATGAAAGAATTCCCAATTCTGTACTTGGGAATGGTGATGCTATTGAGGAAGGATGCATACAAGGGAAACATAATTGGCAATTACCACTCTACAACTCTGCTAAATACATAATTTAAGTTTATGTCCAAGGTACTAACTAACAAAGAAGCTAATTGATGAGAGAATGGTCACTAAAGCACAGATGTGCACAATCCTAACCAGGACAGCCTTCAGTTCATGTAGGGAGAGTAGATAGTAAACCTGACATCAGTGGGGTTCTTATCAACTTGACTCAATGGAACACTTTCAGTAGGATTGACTATCATAATTACTTGGTAGCTTCAGTCAGCTTAAGGCAGCTGGCATCATTTTCAAGAGCTAGATTGCTTCAATGCACAGCAACATCTGCTTAGTGGTGAGAGTAAATTGCCACCTATCAGAACCATTTCAGATCATGTGCTTGTTCCATCAAGGATGTCCTCTTGAACCTCTCCTGCATATACAAGAAGTAAAAAATTATCCGTACTTTTACCAAAACTTTCTTTAGATTGGCTGCACTGTCTTAAGTGCTTGCATGCTAAAAGGTGGTACTCTTGTGGTTACATAACAGGTTTGACCTTGATTGCTTTAATTTTATTTCTTGTGTTGTAGACACTCCACTGGTGTGCACCAAGGAAGAACAGAGATCAGTGATCCAATTTCTCTGGTCTGAAGTGATCTGATTTCTCTGGTCAGGGGCTGAAATTGATTGCAGTACAGTACATGGACAGTGTTTTACTGTGCAGAAGTGTGTATGAGTGGATTGAGAAGTTTAAAAATGGCCAGACGAGCATGAAGCCTGAAAATGGAGCAGAATGCCATCAACCTCTACCACTGATGTGAAGATTCAACAAGCTTGAGAGATGATTCTGGTGAACTAACGAGTGACCATTGATGAGATGGCATGTTCTCTGCAAATTAGTCATGGTTCTGCATATGAAATCGTCCACAACAAGCTTCACTTCCATAAAAGTCTGTGTAAGATGGGTGCCAAGAGAGCTTACCAAAGTGCATAAGCATAATCATGTAGAAATCTGTCAATACTTACTCAACTGCTACAACAATGAAGGCAAAGCTTTTTTGGAGATAATAGTCACAGAAGATGAAACCTCAGTCCATCACTTTGAGCCAAAAGGTAGAGTATGTAGTGGAAACACCCGGAATTTGCCTGCGAAAAAGAAATTTGGGATTCAACCTTTCACAGAAAAAGTGATGCTAACTGTTTTTTAGGACAGTAGACTCCTTTTCCAGGTAATGTTCCAGTATAGACTCTTTTGGGATGCAAAAGGGTCTATACTGGAACATTACATGGAAAAGGGGTCTACAGTCATTGGTGTAGGCTACAGTGAAATTTTGGCCAACAAACTGACACTAGCAGTTCACACCAAATGCTGAGGTCTATTGTCAAAGCAAGTGTTATTGTTGCATGGCAATGCATACCCACATACAACCACCCACACTGTTGAAACTATTGAAAAATGGGGTTTTGAGTTGCTGGAACACCCTGCATGCAGCCCAGATCTTGTCCCTTCCAACTATCATCATTTTGGACTGCTCAGACAAGGTCATCAATTTGCTCTGGACAAAGAAGCACAGGAAACACTGCATAAATTGCGCAACCAGCTGAAAACAATCTTCTTCAATGGAATAAGCAAGCTTGTGGACTACTGGAAGAGCACATCAAAAAGCAAGGAGATTATGTCAAAAAATGATGCAATTGTTCAACCCCCTGCTTGTGTTTTAATAAATTACAGAAACAAGAGTGTATATAATTTTTGACTTACCCTCGTACTAACTGTCAAAGCACTACATGAGTTGGTGCGGGTATTCCATTTGAACTGGGATGTAGAAGAGTTGTTTTGGCATATGAGGACAATGTTACTATAATGGTATCAGACACCATGGAAATCGAGGTGGTTGAAACCATTCTAAAAATAATGAGATAACGACAGGACCAAAACTTTACCAGGACAAGTTGGTGGGTTTGCAGCTTGGTATTTGATAACTGATCTTACTTATGGAATTGTGTTGTGCTCTGCACTGAAAGCTAATGAAACAAACATGCTGCTCAAAGTGGTACTTATTTGTAGCTAAGTAGATTAGTGCTTATTGAATTTACTGGTAACAGGTTATAGATTTACTGGTTATAGTTTACTGGTAACGGATTACAGATTTTTTACTTTTCAATCAATCAGCTTGCA
>JAOPUL010004099.1:115824962-115836264 GCA_027564515.1 Octopus rubescens
GCTTTAAAGGATGATGACGATGATGATGATGTGTATGTGTGTTGGAGTGGAAGAAGTTAAAGGAGCTAAGTTTTCTCTCTCAGTGCAAATTACTTTCCTCTCCAGTGACCTTTAGACCAAATAGATGCCCCCAAGTATGGAGATTAGATCTCAAGAGTTTTCTACTTTCCAGCACTAGCCTATTTATTCATGTGTGCATTTGTAAAGGAAAGAGACATGCTTTCAGAGCAGATTAATAAATTCAATTAGAAGACAAAATATTATATTTAAATGGAGTAAAAAATTCACCAGTACAAGCATGAAGTATATATGAGGTCAGGAAAACATACATTTTAGATTTTTTTATGGGGAGAAGGGAAAACAGGAATTCTTTCTATAAAATGACAATAGGTAGAAAGGCTACATTTGTGAAATACTAAGGTGTTTTCCTTCTACATTAATCTCTCTCTTATGTCAACAAATTTTAACTTGTGGTATTGATTTACTTGTATTAGACAATAACTTATGAAGTCATTAATTGCCTTTGGAATGTATATTAGTCAGGAAATTTCAATCAAGAAAAAAGCCATTAAGTAGAACTTGTTATTGATAGATTTGTCATCAACTTTTGGTATAGTGAATCATGCAAATTCTTATTAGGCAGAAAATATTATAATTTACTTGTTATAATAAACAAGGTAATATCCCAAAGCAAACAGTGAATTGTGCATAGTTTTCTTCATATACTAATTCAATACTAGAGTAGTATTCTTTTGTCATTTCTGGGATCCTTGGGAGAATATATTCAGTCCGCAATATAACAAAAGACTTCTCTAATACTTAATGACTCATCATAATACCTTTTTAGGTATTAGGACCAGATAGATGGATGAAACCATTGTGATATAAATATTACTATGAATAGTATATTTCTAGGATTGGTGACATCTTAATAGCCAGTGCTAATGACTCAGCTGTAACTCTCATGTAGAAGTATTCTTTTGTTAAAGTAAACAGTTAACAGTGCCGAGTCTTGATATTTTATGTTCTCATTTTTTTTTAATGAGGTGTAACTAGCATATTTCAACAGTTATAATGATGTAAGTAGCTTATTTTAAATCATGTGATAGCACTTGATTTATAGACCCATTTTGAGTCACACAATCTATTCAGTTGTTTTATATTTGGATTCTTATTATAACTTAAGAAACTTGAAATAGTTACTGGTTACCTTCAGCTGAAAATTTTAGTTCAAGAAGGGGATTTATATTATTCTTGTTGTCTGAACTTGAAACCTATCAAATATGCAATTTACTTTTATCATCTATTAAAACTAGATGCCAACAAGTATGCACTATAATTCTTAAAGTAGTAATTATTACCCAGGATTTAAAATGATTACAGACTTACTCTTGTGAGATGAAATGCTTTTGGAGTGTTTTACTATGTTACACTGGATGTTGACAGGGGAGAAATAAATTTAGTGACCTACACTATTTATTATTCTTCAACATTATTTTTTAATATCTACATAGAAACATTGTTTGCAAAACAGACACAAACACAGCTTAACCATTTGGTGCTAATTACTCATCACTAAAAGGAACAAAATATAGATTCAAATATTGAAATGATAAGTGTCCTCAGATTTGAACTAAGAACATTAAGTTAAATCCACTTGCAGTTAGCATTACCATATTTGGTAATGTGGCCAGAGCTAGCACCACTATATCCTTGGACCTTATCAAAATGCCTACTGACATATTTTCTTGTCAATCATTTTTGATAGGCATTGATAAGCAAAAGAGAAAGATTTAATTTTCACACTTAACTGTCTAAAGGAATATTCTAGAACCTTTTAAGAAGCATATATAAATCTTGGAATTTAAGCTCTGTTGAGGGATTTCTCTTTTTGCAGTCATAGGTTATGTGTCTTTGGGTTCAAATTAGATAATAAGACATCTTTCAACTTTTATTTCTCTCTGGCCATTCCACTATTGTTGATTTCACATACATTTACTTAGAAAAATATGTATATTATTACTTAGTATTATTTAAAACGTTGAAGATACTTCATGTTTTTTCAACTTTCTTCACATCTTCATGAACATTTATATCTAATAACTTCTACTAAAATAGCAACCAACAAAGAAAAATACAAATTATGCAACTTTACATATTACATTGACAGAGAGAAAAAGAGAGAGAGAAATATAAACTCAAAAATATTAAAAGAGAATGGCATCTTGTTATTTCTTTGCAACCTCTCAGTATTGTTGGAAACCTTTTATTCTCATGGCTGAGATAACAGCTTATTTTTTCATTGCTTATTTGCATTAATATTTTTGCTGCTTTTTCTAGTTACTTAATTTCTTCTCTTGATTAATATAGGACAGCATATGAACATTAATCATTATAAATGGATGCACATTATGGTTAG
The DNA here is from genome assembly GCA_027564515.1 of Octopus rubescens. Classification (NCBI taxonomy): domain Eukaryota; kingdom Metazoa; phylum Mollusca; class Cephalopoda; order Octopoda; family Octopodidae; genus Octopus; species Octopus rubescens. The sequence goes on from JAOPUL010004099.1 coordinate 115,827,382, forward strand.
CTCTCTAGCTTGTGCCAAACTGTCCAACCCATGCCCACATGGAAAACAGATGTTAAATAGTGATGATGACGTATTACAGCTCACAGTCACTCATCTTTCTTTTTCTATTTGCAACAACCAAATTTCTACTTCAAACAGAACTTTTCATCCAGCTAATCTCACTGCAATTCACTTGTTTAGCTGATTGAGTCTGTGACTGTAAATGTTCTGCCAGTTACTGTAAAATCTCTCTCCATACCTTTTGAAACACCTAGCAAGAAATACTGTCAAAAATGACCTGAAGACATTTTTTTCCGTGAAATGCAGTTGAAAGATTTAAAATGTGTCATCAACAGACACAAGTCACTATGTTGTCTTCATCTTTGCCAAGCAGATTATCTTCATTTTTATAATGAACCATGTTTTTCTTAAATTGTCAAATTAGATAATACATAGCTAAAATTCACATGGCATTGATTTCATTTGCAACTCCACTTCAATTCTACTAGGCAATGTATAGCCATGATTAAAGTAGAAGTCTATGTTGCAACTCAAATTAGCATAACCTGTCAGACTGTCTGCTACTGATGCCATCATCGTCATTTTTGTTTCACACACAGCAAGTATGCAATAACTCTGCCCAACTCCTTTCAAATGTTTTTCTTTCCAATTGTGACAGACTGCTGCATCTCTATTTCTTTCCATAATATATGGACTATATGTCACACACAAACCACTTTCACCAGTTACATCACCACTATTGTCAAACAAGCATTTTCATACATGCCATGTTAACAAATTAACTCACAAACAAGCATTGCAATACATTTAACACCTTCAATTTTTACTGACTGTAACAAATTCAAGAACCTTTTTCAATTGGAACAATTCATAAACTGAACAATCTGATAGTCATCTTATTTATTTAATTTTCATTTTATTGCTCTGCTGCATTGAATGTTTATTTTTATATTTTATTGCATTCACTACAAACTTGAAAACACAGTTAACTGGTTCTTTGATTTCGCTCATTAGTCTTATGACAAACAACAGGGGGATTTCTGTAGCAGATAGCTTCCTAGGATATGAGCTTAAACCATTTAGGCTGAACATTAAATTCATTTCCAATTAATATTTCCATGTTTGGTAATACGATCAGTGCTAGCTTTCCTGTATCCTTAAACCTTATCAAATGTCATCTGACATTTTTTCCAGTCAGTCATTTTTGACATATGTTTTGATAGGCTTTGATAAGCAAAAGAGAAAGGGTTGATTTTCACACCAGCAATGTCCTGCAAAGCACAAGCGCATTTCCATTATAATGGTGGAAACAGACAGGAGATCTTCATACAACTGTTTCTTGGTGGGATGAGTTCTGCAAGATATGTTTAAGACTGCTCTTAACATTCAGGTGTAAGTTCCATCTAGCTTGAATTCCAATTTTTTGGTAAGCATCTAGGCTTATAGAAGGACTGACTCTACTGTTGCATGGACAAATTCCTCTTAAGGAATTATTGACGACACTGTTGATATCATAACTGGAGACTTCACCATTGACGAATTGAAAGGAGTCCTTAAAAACATCAAAAACTGAAAGGCTGCTGGACTGGATAACATTCCACCTGAAGTCTGGAAAACAGGAGAATTCAATGATATTCTGTTAGGCTTCTGCCATACAGTCTACAATGGAGGCAATATTGACAAATGGACAAAAGGCTGCATACTCCCATTTCCATAGAAAGGTGATTTGGGTCTCAAAAAGAACCACAGAGGCATCACTCTTACAGCCATCACTGCACAATTTATAATTCACTCTTACTCAAAAGGATACAACTAGAAATTGTGAAAGTTTTGAGAAGACATGAAAATGGCTTCAGAAAAAATAGATCAGCTGTCGGACAAATACTTACAGTTCATTGTCTACTAGAAGGAGTAAAAGCCAGAAATCTTGAAGCAATATTATTAATTGTTGATTTCTGAAAAATTTTGACTATATCAACTATTGTAAAATGGAAAAAATACTACTGGCCTATGGTATCCTGGAGGAAACAACAGCAGCAATTATGGTGTTCTGTAACAACACCAAATCAATGGTAAGGTCCCCAGACAGAGGTAAAAGTTTCTTTGATACCAGAGACAGAGTACTCCAGGGGAGAAACATTGGCACCTTTTCTCTTTGTAATTACTCTGGATTATGTCCTCAGAACATCACTTGACAATCTAAACAGCCTTGGTTTCACACTCGTGAAAACAAGATCGGTCGGACATCCAGCTCAAAAAATAATTGATTTAGCCTTGTTCTTTGATACAATATCAAACTCCACCCAATTACTTCACTGTCTAGAATTAGCTGCACAATTCTATTATGATTCCATCTATTATGTCTAATGTAATGAAGTTTATTCCTTTTCTGTATTGTATTGTTGTCCTTGGTTGTTATAAATCTGTCAAGTACCCACTTAAGCAGATTATCAATTATATTGTATTTTTTACAGTTTATAGTTAATCAACTTGAATGTTTTAAGTCATTAATCTAATGATTCTTACTTATATAAAATGTCTAGTTAAACAATTTTAATTTCTCTTTATTGACAAGTAAAAAGTGTTTTGATTTGTGCATTTTTTTAGTGCTTAAATGTATAAGTATTTGTAATTTAACTAAATAAATATGTTTAAAACTTCAGTCAGATGTAAATATCAAGTATTGGCTTTGATGTCCATTTTACAGTGGTATAAAATATGAAGTTTCACTATTATTAATGGAAAGAAATTATATCATGCATCAGCCATTACTGATAGTGTAATAGCTTATTGATATTGATAACCTGTTGAAGCTGAAATGTAGTTCATTCTTGTTGGCTGTTTTACTCTTAGATTTTTCTTACTTCTTCTGACTGAGAATAAACATAAACCTGTATGGGTATGTAAAGTCCTCCCACAATGGTTTTTCTTAATAGGAGTTAAATATACACATATTTGTTAAAGTTTAAATTCCCTCTGATTTTGTAATAATGCATGTTAAAGAATGATACTCCAGTATATAATTTTTTAAATGTTTTAGATAAGGCACCTGTAATTTTTCTATACCAGTCATCTTGTTCAACCCGATAACTATTGTGTTTTGTATAACCTCAATATTTCAACAACTATTTTTGAAATCCTGCTTAACTTTTTTTTGTGAAGCTGGGTTCTACATCCTCCCACCAAGTATCTTTATTGTTTTAACTTTATGTAATATTTTGTACACATTTTTATTTACATTCATTGATGTTTTCTGTTTCAGGTTTCTTAAAGAAGCTGTCAATTCTGAAATGTGACCAGAACAGACTTGCAACATTAACTGCCCAGATAGGAAAGTAAGTTCATCAATTAGTTTCTGTTCAAAATTGTACTTAGATATACTTCAATTATTGAATGCTATAATCATTTTCTGAATCTATTTATGAAATATACCACCACTGCCCATTGTTGTTCAATCAATGAATCTATATATTGTTTTTTCACTTTTTCTGCTTCTAGCCAGTTCATCAACTAATTTCTTTTTAGCCATATTTCTCTGTTTGCAAATAATTTTTGAAGTTGAATAAGTATACATTTTTGACTGTCAGCTTCAGTTGTACCAGAGCCATTTCTCTATGTGTGTATACCCTCCAAACACTACCCTTCTACAATCCAAACTAAACATGAAAAACTACTTCTTGCATCCAGCCCATGATGCTGAACTTGTCTCTTTTCTATATACTTTTTAACATGTATGCAAGATGGACGATGACTGAGTGTATGGTTTGTCGAAAAGCTGTGTGTAAGAATAATTCAATTCGAATCTTGGTCTGTTAATCAATATTATTTATTATAGAACCTTCTGAACATGAATGTGGTGTTAGTAACGAGAGAAGCCATTTGCCTTGTCGTTCTCAGTCTATGTGGATTTTCCTGTGGCCACCATGTACTCATAGCCACATGTCGGAGAGCGAGAGGAAGCGACACGTCTGTCCTTGTTGAGAGTCTAGCAGCAACTGTTTATTCGTGCCATCTGGAACTTGGTTTTGTAATTTTCCCGTGCTGAAACTAAACCTTCAGCGCATATGCCCGAGATGGTGTGCAAAAGAAAATTAACTGGTGTTTCTTGACACCACGAGTTCCGACTGACAGGCATGGCCGGATATCCTACAACTTACTTAATGCTGATAAGCAACAGTGTTATGATGTAATTCATGTTTTAAAAAAAATTTTCAGCTGAATTTCACCATTCACTTCGGAATGTATATTATTAAAAATTAAAGAATTTACTATATATACTATCTATGTATTATATATACTTATACTATATTCACTGTATTTCTTTTCCTCTTTCAGTTGTGAATCTCTCCAAGAAATGATTCTGACTGAGAATTTCTTGACTGTAAGTGCACCTGCAACACAGTAAATTGTGATCCCTCTGCTTATTTAGATAATCTGATTAACTTGCAATAACTGAAGTTAAAGGGTTACTGTTAACTGCAACATTATTAAACTTCTTCTCTTGCAGCAGTGGTATACAAATTGCTTTATTCAATTTGTTATAGTCTGCCTATTTAAAAAGCCTTTCTTAAAAAGTTAATATAGAAATAGTTTAATTTGCTGAAGCTTTTCACTTATGATAACAATAAAATTGATACAAAATGAAATTATGAAATAAGAATGAAGTAAAACTGGGGAAAAATGTCAAAATAGCTCTCTCTTTCTGTGACGTGAATCAATTTTAATATTATTTAACATCAGGTTTGAGATATTTTGCAAAGTCAACAATAAGATGATTGGGATTTGTCATTCTTTGATTGTAAGAATGACTGTAATATTGACTTTAAATACATGGATAGACAACCTAAATTATATATATATATATATTTTGAGTCTCTCTCTCATTTATACACTCCAATATTAAACTCACATATACACATCACCTACTGATATTGGTTATTTTCATTTTCAGGAACTGCCAATAACCATTGGGAAATTAGGAAATATGAACAATCTCAATGTAGACCGCAACCGTCTGACAGATATTCCTATAGAGGTTGGTACATGTTTTTACTTTTATCAGAACAGGTTTCATATTATCATCATCATTATTATTATTAGTGAAATGCCAGAGTACCTGATTAAATGGCTTGCTGCATTTTAATTACATCCCTCTGAGTTCAAATCTTGTCATGCTCTACTTTACCTGTCATTCTTCCAGAAACAATAAAATCAGTAGCAATCAAATACTGGAATTGATTGACTACACACCTTTAAAATTTGTTTTCTTGTGCCAATGTTAGAAATAATTATAATAGTAATAATAATAATAATGGTTTCTGAAGGCCAGCCATTTCGGGGAAGGGGTTTAGTCGATTACATCGACCCCAGTTTTAAACTGGTACTTATTTTATCAACCCCGGAAGGATGAAAGGCAAAGTCAACCCTGGCGGCATTTGAACACAGAACGTAAAGCCGGAAAAATTGCCGCTAAGCATTTCTCCCGACGCGGTAACGACTCTGCCAGCTCGCCCCCCTAAACCATAACAAGATAATGAAAAGAGGCTCTATGTCATCACAGGATCTACTAGAAATAGCAACTTAATCTGCTTCATATTGCATTCTGTTGCCTTTTTAAATTGAATATATTGAGTAATATTGACTAGAAAGAAAGGATAAATAAAAAGAAGATGAGATGTATATGACTGGTATAGCTTTGATCATAGATTTACTTACTTGATCAGGGCCTACCTAGGGTTAAACAATAACAACATGCCTTATCACTTCATACACAATGTTGTAGTTATAGCTGTTGTTGTTTTGACTCAGGTCATACCTGATTGAGCAGGGATGCTCAATCAAAGATGTCATAGCCATCCCAGGTTTGTCCTATATGCAGGGAATCCAACAGCACATGAACTAATGTCTCATACAGAAGAGTGTGAATCGAAGGAGATTTTGCTGCTATTTCTAACAGATCAAGAGACCACCTAGAGGCTTTCTCGGCTCATTGTTATAGTTTATACATCAAGTCAGTCTTCATCCAGCACACCTATGAGCAAAGGCATTCCAGCCATGACTATCCCATCCAACCATAGTTAATATCTGGGATACTAAATCTCTATATAATAATAGTTGATATAAATGTTGGTTGATTTCTCCAGTCAGACTTTACATCGCATAGAGAAGGGTAGAGAGAGTAAAAGAGAGATACAGAGAGTTAACATGAGCAGTGTAGTATGAGTGCACATACTAGGCTTAGTAGCAGGCAATAAGTAAAAAACTAGCCCTCCGTCGGTTAAGATGACGAGAGTTCCAGTTGATCTGATGAATGGAACAGTCTGCTAGTGAAATTAATGTGTAAGTAGTTAAGCACTCCACAGACACATGTACCCTTAATGTAGCTCTCAGGGAGATTCAGTGTGACAAGGCTGGCCCTTTGAATTGCAGGTACAACTCATTTTTGTCAGCTGAGTGGACTGGAGCAACTTGAAACAAAGTGTCTTGCTTAAGAACACTATGTGCTGCCAGGTATTGAACTCACAACCATACGATCATGAGCTGAATACCCTAACCACTAAGCCACACGCCTTCAACAGCAGGCAATAAAAGAATGCTACACACTCACACAGTAAGAGAGAAAGAATCATAGAGGAAGAAATGAGAGAATAGTTATGTGAGGAGTTATACAAATAAGAAATTTTGTTTTATTTAATTTTATTTTAAGGTAATAAATTTTTTTCTTTTTGAAAATTAATATTCATCATCATCATCATCATCCTTTAACGTCCGTTTTTTTCATGCAAGCATGGGTTGGACGGTTTGACTGGAGCTGGAAAGCCGGGGCTAACACCATGCTCCTGTCTGGGTTTGGCTTGGTTTCTACAGCTGGATGCCCTTCCTACCGCCAACCACATTTACAGTGTGTGCTGGGTGTTTTTTAACGTGTCACCGGCACCGGGCTCTATGCTGCAAAATCTGCCATGCAGTAATGAATCATATGAGGTGCAGTGTGACAGTTGGGACATATTGTGCTCTCTCCACTATAGTTGTACTGATGCAGATACTGCACACACTGGCATGCAGTGATGAATCGTAAGGGATGCAGATTGACAGCCTGGCTATTTTGCACTCTCTTCATTCTTTTGTTGCGGTTGGGGCCTAGGCAGAACTCGCATGGTCTATGATGGATTTAATGCATTGCTTAAACACCATTTAATCATCATTGTCATTTTAACGTCCACTTTTCAATGCTTGCATGGGTCAGACAGAGTTTTTCAAAGCAGATTTTCTATGGCCAGATGCCCTTCTTGTCATCAACCCTCATCTGTTTCCAAGCAAGATGTTATTTCCCAATGGCCAGGCCAGACATGTTTTTGCAGAATATTGGAAATGAAAGACACTGCTTGTATGAGAGTGATACGCATTTAGAACTACCAGATGATCTCCAGACAAAGAGAGAGAGATATACACACACACACACACACACACACAACCACACACACACACACACACACACACATATACACATCATCATTATCTTTCTCTCTCTCTCTTATACACACACTCACACACACTCTCTCTTTCTCTCTCATATACACCCACACACTCTCTCATACACACACTCGCACAACCTCTCTCTCATACACACTCTCTCTCTCTCACGCACACACACACACACACACACACACACACACACACACACACACACAATGGGCTTCTTTCAATTTCTGTCTACCTAATCCACTCACAAAGATTTGGTTGTCCTAATGTGAAATGTGTAATTGTTCTAAATAGGTTTGTGCTTTGTTTTGCTTTCTTTACCATGTCTTTTAATGTGTGTTATGGATAGTATGGAGAAGTTGTATGTAACTCATAGTCCAAACTGAAATGCTTTTCATTCATAAATCTCTTGATCAAGGTTGCTCTGAGATTAACAAACATAACACTGCTGTCTGTCAGTAGCCAAGTCAAACTAAGTTAAAATTATCCTATATTCCATCGACTGGTAGAAACCAAAGATATTGGACCAGTTGTCAACGTGAAGTCTGCTTTGATGACAGCAAGTTATAATTCCAGTTGCTCAGCACAGCATTAACATCAACACAAACACAGATTTGAATTAATAGCAGACCAAAATGAAACTGCATGTCTAAATCAATGGAGATGGTAGATTCTGAATACAGTGACAATGAATTTGTCACAGTGGCTTTGGTACTTAGAGATCACACACTTCTTGAAAAGGCTATAAATAAGTAGGTCATAAATACAGCCTTAACCCTTTAACATTCAGATTAATTCATCCAATATAATGCTTATTTATCCACATTTGAAAAAAATTAATCGTGGATATCTTGTAGCTTCAAGATTTTGAAGATGTGATTCTTTGTTTTTAGAATGACATTGTAGGGTAGGTGTCAGAGGCTGGGTCTGGTCAGTTTCAACATAAAACAAATAGAATATTTTGGGCCGGATATGGCCGGTTTAAATGCTAAAAGGTTAATAGGCTATAAAGTAAAACATATCAGAATCCAAAGAAAGTAGTGATCTTTATTCAGCCCCCCCCTCTCTCTTTCTCAATAGATTATGGGCACTTCTTGAATACGCTGTGAGAACCTTCAGGGGAGGCTAAAAGCAGTACCTAAATAGGTTATGAGAGCTGCTTCAACTAACTAAGGGCCTAAAGCCCATGAATACTGTTTGGTTTAAGTTATTAACTCCCGAGAGTTCAGTTGCTAAAAAGGAAGCGGCTGCATCGAGAGTTCAGTTGCTAAGAAGCGACCGCATCGAGTATCTGTCTGTATGTCCCCAGTCTATATGTCTCCTCGTTTGTCCCCGGTCTATAGGCCTCCTCACCTGCCCCTGGCCTTGGCTGACTAACAGTTCCATGCCTGCCTGCCCCCC
>JAOPUL010004099.1:115918377-115929002 GCA_027564515.1 Octopus rubescens
GTGAGGTGAATCCGGCCACCCCCGTTCACGGGGACAAAACCGGATTTTAAACTTTAGAAGAAGAAGAAGAAGAAAAGATCAGTCCTGTAATGATTGAAAGAAAATACCTAAAATGGGCTTGTTAATTCAAATGATTGTAATATATTTACTTATTGTTAGATCATTGTGAAAATTAGTTGTATTGGTTTTTAACTGTTGTTTTTTTTAAATGTAAATAGTCATTTGTTAAAAGAAATGTTATGCAGATTAAATGAGTGTTGAATGATTGGTAAGACTGATTTTGGCTGCGTGTTGTTACCCATATTAAAAGTAAGTTCATTTGAAATTTTTGAGGAAACCATTAACATTACAATGACTGCAATAGTTACATGCAGGAGGCTGTATTGCTGATTATCAGTAGTGAGCTATGTATGTATGTATATATGTTGACCAAGAATTAGATAGCTACAGCTTCATGTGGGGCTGAGAATTAAGAATGTCTTGTGTCCATGCTTAGAGAAGTGAGAATATTTTGTTCATAGTAGATGAGTGATACATTTTAACCCAAGGTCAAGCAGCAACCAAGAATCCTGTTTGCCTGTCTTCTCTGAGACCTCTCAACCTTTGTACTGGTTGTATTGCACTTCTATATTTATGACTGTATTTTGGTGGAAAACCATGGAATGTTCCATCTATCATATGATTGAAGCTGAAATATTATTGGTCAGAATTCAGGGCAAGTCACCTGATATGTTATGGCCTAATTTTCGTTACTGAGCTGAGACAGTTTCAAATCTAAGTCCCACTACATGCGTTTGTGATTGTTAATTTATTACATAATAATAACTAATAAACAAATACTCTCTAAAAAGATGATGACAAAGGTGTTAGTAATAAATATTAAATGCAATTAGTAACAGACATAGACATACAAACATCACAAACAAACAAAAAGGTTCATCCCCCTGACCTTTTTGCAGATTTTTCATTATGAAATTTGCAGGTAAGTTGAGTTACTCACTTCAGAAATATACCTAGATATGCATATAAGTTTTGTTTAAAAAAAAAAATTCAGCAATAAATCACAAAAATTTAGCCAGATAAGTGTTGATTTTAATAGTGAATGTTATAAAATGTAATTAAATGTTAAAGGAAGGGATTACATTTTTCTCCCTTTGATTAGAGAGTTCATAACTTCCTTTAAAACAGATATAAACAAGAATGTTTCAATTCTAGTGGTTTCGGGTGATATAGGACCAAGATATACATGCACAGAGCTCATCAAAGTTACCCAAGAGCAACTTGAATAACTTAGAAAACACTTGGAAACAATAGGCATATTTTATTCTGTGACTTCTTACCAATAGTTGGGCTGACTCTACTCTTGTTAAATTATCTATACTGTTAAAGTGCAATTAGACTTTAGCAATATTAGCAGCTATGAGGCCAACAAACTTCTAAGTCTGACCTGGAACAAATAAACTGTAGTGATCAGGTCTTGAACTAATTTTGCACATATTAGTTATTTCATTTTGCTTGCATTGCTAATACAATCTTAAAAGCTTGTGTTTCATATGTACTCAAAAAAAATGTTACAGGTAACCACTTTTGTGTATCATCTCTAAGACCTGACAGCCATGACAAAACATATTTGAAAATGGATGACTTTTAGAATGGGTTATGATTTGCACAGATAGATATATGAGTTGATAGGGTACAAATTTTTGTTATCCTTCATTATGTCCATAGCAAATAATCTTTATACTCAACAGCAAGATACACCTACCTAAAGATAGATGTCACAGAGTGATAAATCTATCATTGGGGAAAAGATTTGCCTTATCGTTTAATACTAGAAGAAACTGGAGTTGAGCATATATGCTTTATGAATAAGGGTCAGAAAAGATTAGTTGTATGAAGTGTCAAGTATGTTTAGTCCTGTGAGTAACTATGCTAGCTTTGATTGACCAGTACAGTAGAACATTCTGCTCAGTTCAGCCTTATTACAGTTATTGCATGGCAACAAGTGCATTATTTTATAGAACAAACTGAAAAACTGTTACTCAGGTGTCAAAATGAGTTTGTTTTTCTTAAACATTCAGCTGTCTGTCTCTATATCATAGGTTGGTTTAGACAAAGCTGGTTAAGTCTGCACAGCTAAAACAATAGGAACAGCACCAAAAATGTGTTCAGTTATAATTGATTGTGGCATTGCTGTGTGGTTAAGAAGCTCACTTTGCAACCACGTGGTTTTGTGCTCAGGCTCATTTGCATGGTACCTTGGGCAAGTGTTTTCTACTATAACATTGGCCCGGCCAATGCCTTGTGAGTGAATTTGATGGATGGAATTTGTGTGGAAGCATGTTGTGTATATGTTTGTAGCTATGTGTCTGTGTTTTTCCCCTCCCCCACTACTTGACTACCAGTATGCATTTGTTTATGTCCCTGTAACAGCAGTTCAGCAAAGGATACTGATAGAATAAGTACTAGGGTTGATTTATTCAACTAAACCCTTCAAGGCACTGTTCTAGCATGGCTGCAGTCCAATGACTGAAACAAGTAAAAAATATATTTGTAATTTTTGATTTAGCTGTCATCAGCTAAGCTTGTAGGGAAATTTTTATTTTTTATCTTTTAGATTGGTGTTTGATGGCTTAACATATCTCTCTTCTCTGCTAACAGAACACAAATACATGTTGAATTCATTGAACTTTTTAACAGTTGAATTTTATAATTACAACAATTGTTAGTGTGCATGAATGACAAAGCACAGATGAGCTGCGAGAAAAACTGAGTATAAGCAGACTCAGGTGTATTATGCAAGACCGAAGACTGCATTGGTATGGACATTTACTGAAGTACGTTAATTTGCCATGGAAAGAGACTATGATGAATAGACATCTGAAATGTTAGATATTTCCTTGTAAAATACAAAATGGAGAAAATATAGCAAGCTTTATTGAAATATACTAACATTTTAAGTAAAAAATGATTATAATTGATGAGTTTGTCATTCCTTTCTTCTTCAGACAATATCTACATCACTTATTCGAGATAAGAGTGGTCTTGGTTTTAGTATAGCTGGAGGTAGAGACTCTGATTCCTTCAAGACTAATGACCATGTAAGTATATATACAACAACTTTTCTCAGTTCACTGTCACTTATAGTAAATATTAAACTTAAATGTTGCAATAATAATAATAATATTGTCTTAAGTTTAATATGCAAGTATAAATTTTTAGTTAAAGATAAAAATGAACAATAATCTGGAAAAATGAACAATAATCTGGAAAAAGACAGTAAGATCAGCTACCTTACAGGTAGATGATTGGCCACATATTGTAATGCAAACCCAGTCCAATCCATGCTGGTATGGAAAAATGAAGTCAAACAAAAATCAAGAGCATTATGGTGAGAAGTATTGGTAGCCAATAGGTAATTTTCTTTCTTTTTTCTTTACTCTTTCATGGTGATGAGAAGAAAGAGCATTTTACAGAGTTGTTTAGAGAAAGTAAGATAATTTTAAAAGTCAGCTTCTGAAGAGAGAACAATTTTGAAAAATTTGCATATTTATGATAATCTATATGAAATGTTTCTGTTAAAACTGAACCTTTCTCCTATTTGCCTCCATTCTTCTTGAGACATACTGTTGACATGCATGAATAAAGAAAGCAAAATTTTGTTTAGAAAATATAAATGCTCATGATGTGGTTAATAGTGTGAAAAATCTCGAACCCCTCAAAAGAAATAAATTGTTTTATTTTTTATCCGTGCTTCCATGTTATGACAAATATTCCAGATATGTATGTACTCTAGATTATAAAAATGTGTCTTACAAGGCTATTCCAGATCAAGAATATTTTTGTGTTCCATAGATTTTACACTCACTGTTGATATACTATATACAGGATCAGGAATCATAATGTTCAATTCCTATTATAGCCAAAATTTGTTGTTCATCCATTAATAATTAATAAAATATGTATATGTAATATATTAGAGCTAGTTGGTTTTGTGCATAGTAAATGAAATCATTTTTATTATTAATGTAGGATAATGGATGACAGAATTTGTAGAGTGTCAGACATAATACTTTGTAATATTTAACTATGACCCCTAACATTCTGAGTTCAGATTTTTCTGTGGTTCACTCACATTTCATCTTTCTGGGCTAATTAAAATAAGTATCATGGGTCAGAATATGCATTTGATCACACATCACACTTGTGGCCTTGTATCATTGAAATAAAACAATATTATGATTAACACTACCACTAAACCTTGATGTATACAACTATTTTAGTTGTATACTTTGTATAAAAAATTTTTATAATTATATAATTTTAGCTTTTCTCTGTCTCATCCTGTTCAATCTGTATTTTTTTTTTACTTTCACTAGTGTAAAATCTTGAAGTTATAAAGGGATGATCAAATACTATAATTTTTATTTAACTCTTAAAGTCATGCAGTGCTTTCTCTATATTAATCTTTAAGTTCTGTTAGGAACTAGAGATTTTGATAAAATATAGTTATTCCAGTATAAAAATCATAAAATCATAACTATTGCACAGGTCTGGATGAAATTTGCTGATATAATATAATGATTGTTTATGTATATTGTGTATATGGTTTTTACCTGTTGTTTTATCTGTTTCACCTGGCTAAGTTGGTGGAAATCTGTTATGTCAATATATTTTTCCACACATTTTTACAAGATATCAACACCTAGGTATCAATTTCCAACACTGAATTTGTGCTCTAGCTAGTCTCTGTAACTTAGAAGTTCCTATTAGAAAAAGCATTCCAAGATATGCCTTCATCTCTTCATTCAAGGGTTTTGCAAGGCCCAACAAATTAATGTTATTTATTTTTCTTACAACAATTATGCTCTTTTCATAAACCCACATGTATGCAATGACCCTACATTTAAAATATATCAGTAAATTATTGATTTTTATTTTAAAAATCCTTACCATCCTAAAGCAGTGATGCATTAGCACTAACTAAAGCATTGATGCAATGACCAACTATGTGGTAACACTACTGCTGCTCAGAATTGATAAATTGTGATATCACTTAGATCGTGAGTGTATGCAGATGTCACTGAAATATTACTTTAATTATTTTCTCCAATTCCAGACTCTCTCTAATTGAATTATTAATTAATGATATCACTGAATTTTAACTCACTGCTTAAGGTATTAACCGCTGTTGTGCTTGAAAATCAAAGGAAGAAAACTCTGAAGAAATTCAAAGCACAAAAGAATAAATGCACATAGTGCAGACAGGAATTTCTTTCTAAAATGAGGCTCAGCCCCAAACAATAACACTATTTGAATTGCAGTTACTTGAAGTACAGGACTTAAAGAGTTTATTAAAAAAAGCTTACTAAATGTTTTATTTAGTTGATATTTTATTGATATAATCCATGAAGCATCAGACAACATACCTTCTAATATATAGTTACACATCATGTTCTAACTTCAAGTACTACCAAGGTCAGCTTTGCTTTGCATCCTGAGGTTTATGAAATAAGTTCCAGTTCAATTGATTGTTTCTTCCTCTGAGTTTATGACTTTGTATTAGAAATTATTAATAGTTATTTTGTGTTTCTACATTCAATAAAAAGATTTAAACTTTTATCATTTTTTTTTTTCAAATCAGAAATAGTATTTTCGAATTATTGTGTAGAAGGAAGAAAAAATCTCAAGTCAAGATATACATATTTTTATTTTTGTTTTCAAAACTATAAAATCTCACTTTTACTTTCTTTTTAACTATATTTGATGTTGATCATATTTTGATTTTGTTTTTCTTGCCAGCAGATTGCCATAATAAAAGTGACTATAAGTTTCATCAGCTCTTGCTATCAGTGCATGATTATTTTTTTTTTTTACATGAGTTTCAATATGTATTTGTTGTTCTTATATAAAATGTCATCACCTTATCCTTATATAAAACAGTTTAGTCTTAGCCGGGTCTAAATATCTTAATTAATATAGCAATAAATGTCAAATCTTTTTTTTAATAATTTTTCTGAAATCTCAATCATTTTGGTGTTAGAAATTCTAAAGACATTAAATTGTTTAGTTTATCTATATAGTTCCAGAAACTACTGTATAGACAAAAGCTAGTCTGTTGTTTCAGCAGTATCTCTATTGCCTTTCATTACTTGAAATTAGCCTAGAATTCAATATAAGTTATAGTAGGTCTGCAACCACTTATGCAGTGTGCCTTGTCTTAAGTCTTTTAGGGCAATTAAATTAGTCTAAAATCTTTTGGACAAGCTTATATATACTCTAACTGACTCTGTCAATAGCTTTAGTATTTCAGAAGGCTGCAGCTTGCCAAGAGTCTATTAGGTAGGCTATAGTTGGCTTTTAACCTATGATGCAACTATTATCTAATCTACAAACAAAGGCTCACACCAAGGACCTATTCATTCATAACAATTTCTGAAAACCCAGTTACTCCTAGATTCTAAATTGACTTTAAGCATACAACAACACTATATCGAATTTAATATTTTTTCATTCCATTGTCTCAATTATTATATAAAACTGGAAGAAAAAGAAAATACATGAAAGTAAGTAGGTACGAAATAAATGTTGGCAATAGTAATATTTTATTGTTAGGGTCAGTATCTTAATATTCCTTTATCATATTTAAATTCTTTGTCTGTACTATGTGTTTATGTATTAGACATACATGTGTGTGCAGTGGTTCATTGTGAGTGATATGTTGTAGCTTTGTCATCAGTAATATTCAGTTAGTATTACTGCATATGCTTCTGCTTTTATGTCGCCAATATTATTGATGTCATACCAATGTGTTGTATCCTTTATTTTAACCACTATTACAGCATTTTTCTTCTTTCCTGGAGGTCAGTATATTGTTGGAATGCTATTAAAGTAGAAATAAACTAATGGGCTTTGGAGTTCTTTTCTTTTTAAAGTGTTTTTTATTGTTTTTTTTGTGTATATGTGTGTTATATGCCTGCATGTTGTATTAAAGATATGACTCTTTAGTTGATTAACTTAATGTTAAACTTTTTCAAACTTGTCTCTTTTTTATAACTGCTTTGTTTTCTTTGGAAATGTTTAACATTGAAGAAATCATCTACCATGCCAAAGTATCTTTAATGCAGCATGTATTGAAGATGTTTTAATATGCATTTCTGATAAAATATATTTACACAGTTCTGACAACTAGTTCAGTAGATTTACTGTAGGAAACAACTATCTGTATCAATTGTTTTGTTGACTACATAATTTAAAACATCTATAGATTTAACAAATATTTCCTTTTTGTTTATTCTCTGAATTATTAATATTACTTAAAATTTACTACTGCTAATCTCAAATCATTTCTAACTATTTTATGTCGCATTGTATTTTCTTTTGCGTCTATATGTGTTTCACATTTGTAGGAATTTTCAGAATATATCATAAAATCTTTACAGTAACCTACAAGCGCATATCTTTGTCTCTTCTTCTTCAATTTCAAAATTAGTTTGGTGACACCATATTAAAATTACAACAGAGATTAATATTTATTGACCTACTCATTCTGCTTTTGTATTGTTTTTTTTTTTTTATTGTCACAGATCGAAAGATCAGCTAAATGTTCGATGGTGTGTGACATGGTGAAAGTATCTAATTTAACTCTCAATAACTTAGTCCATCTAGGCATAAATAGCTACAATGGGAATGCAATATATATCCTCTCTTGACTTATCAGATATATCTTCTCTTGACTTATCAGATCAACAGTTCCAAAATTTTTCATCTATCATCCACCTCATTTCCAATGTTTCCTACCCCATAATACGTTTCTCAGATTTTTTTAAACTATCACCTCTTTTCTTTTACTAAAACTTTTTCAATACCCCATTGATACCATTCAACAAAATTGAATACACCACAAAAATCTATTGTCAATAGGCTGATCACCATTAAAAAGCTTCTTGTACATTTCATTAATCATTTCATTAATATTGACTGTCAAAACACTTCAAATCTGAGGACTCACTCTAAGCCCTATAGACACTGCTTTCCTAATACTTTGAGTTTTTAATGTACACACACATAACATGAGCCATAGTAATTTAGTTCCAGGTACTAGTTTATCAAAAGTGACTACTTACCACAGCACCACCCTACCATAAAAAAAAATATTTCTCACATCATTTGATCTTGGTTATTGACCTAACCCTTAGCACATGGTTTTGGCCAAACTCAATTACGTATTCTTTGGGCTTCATATATAGCTACAGTTGAAATTTATCTTTGTTCAGATTTATAATTGTATTTGAACATACAGAAAATAATTGTATTTTTTATATGTTCATAGATATATTGATTTCTCTGTCCATGTGCAAGTTTACTTGTGTTTGGTTATACTTTTAGGTAGATATATCATGAGATTAACAATGACACTCATAATTAAAAGCAACAACATTTAAGCATGTGCATGTGTGTGTACACACACACACACACACACACACACATTACCTAATGTTACAGATGTAGCAACTGTCTTTATTGCATATATGGAAATACCCACAGCTTGACAGGCTTTCAAACTATACTTTTGTTTATTGTTTATAATTAACATCCATAGATTTAGTTTTGTTTATTTACTTATTTACATTTTGAAGTCTCTTATTATTGCTAGTATTGTCATTATTATCATTGTTATTGTTTATCATAATATTACATTTAAATTTGCTTAAAGTTAATATTTAAATAGGAACAGACTAAAACAAAAATGTACAAATGCATCTATCACCTCTTTTCTAAATGCCCCCCCCCCTCTATCCCCAGTACCCATTTAGCATTTCCTCCCACCCAGGGGGCAGTACTGCTCATTTTTTGAAGCAGTGCCTTATAACATTACTGGGTTATGTTATAAGGTAGGAATCACTCAGTGGAGTAGATCACATAACACAATAGAAATCTCATGAGGTTAGTAAGGAAATGAATATCCATTTAGGAATGCCTTCTCTCTTAATGCCTTTTGTAATCCCAACAAACCCCAGCATATAATGCCCAATATGGAACCACTAATTTAGAGGATAAGAAAGTATTCGGTCATACTGCTATGACCCAAAATATTAAGTGTTTTATTAGTCAAAGTCATCTCCATATCTGCAGTTCCTATATATAAAGCTTGCCTGAGCATAATGATTTCTTCTTACTCAATTGTATTTCAATAGTATTTCAACCTATTTGTCAATCATGTGGTTAATATTAAGAGGGGCATTCATGCAATTGCACCTACAGTATATTAAATTTATCCCACTCTGTTGTACTTTTTTTTTATACAAATACTGTGAGAGGGGAGGAGAAATTGGAACTTGCCACCAAGGAAAAACGCACCCAAAGAAATGAAAAGCCAGTCACACTGGTAGAGAGCTCTTCAGATGCAGTCACTGTCCACATGACTGCCACTCCCATGTGGGCCTACACAGCCACAGCAGATGCTGCACCACCATCAAGCAGCTGACACAAATTCTCTAGGCACAGATCCATGGTCTCTCGAGACCGACAGATGCCTACTATACTACTATACGAGCATAATGATTTCTTCTTACTCATTTGTATTTCAATATTATTTAAACCTACTTGTCAATCATGTGGTTAATACTAAGAGGGGCATTCATGCAATTACACCAACATTATGTTAAATTTATCCCACTCCATTGTATTTTCTTTTTATACGATGTAATGAGATTGGATATAGAAAAATCTATGTTGAGAGTTGGTATGTACAAAAATGTTGGTTGGTTTGATCTTTAACAATCTCTGTTTCTCTTCTCTCATGCTTTAATCTCTTTCTCTTCTCACTGTCATCCACTATTTGTCGTTATCAGTTTCTCACTCTGTTACTATCTGATCTCTCTTCCACTTTTAATTAATAATCCCCAACAGTTTTCTAGACCAATTGATTTTCTAATAGCATGACTTTTCTGTCATCTATAACTCCTACATTGTCCAATCTGCTGGGCATTTTGTTTGGTTTCATTGTTGTTTTATATCAGATAATCTAAAATGATGCATGCTTCTAGATTCTGGCATTTTAGGTTAAGCATTTTCTGTTGTGTATTACACAACAGCTAATGCTTAACAATTTATCATAGTTCATCTCTATCATGTTTTAATCTTTTGGTATTGTTTGTTGTGTTGCTTTGGTGTTTATAAAGAACTATTCCTGGTGTTGATTTAAGAGTGTGTGTGTGCCCCTCTTCCTTAATTTATTAATCTTCTCCCTTAAATTTGATTTCATCCCATTCCAAGAATAAGCATGATTTGTAGTTAAAACTTTTAATGCTACACACTCTGCCACCAAGATTGTTGAAATGCATGTTATTAGTTCTTTTAAGTTCCAGGTACATTATATTTCTTCTGTGATTTGTCCTACAATTTTAATAGGTTTACAATGAGTGCTGAGGTTTTCTATGTCTTGTGATTGGTTTCTGTGAGTATTCAATATCTGTTGCTTTCAGCTGCCTCATAAAATAAACTTTAAGCCATTGTTTTACATGGGATAATGCTGAGCAGAGTCTCTCTCTCTCTCTCTCTCTCTCTCTCTCTCTCTCTCTCTCTCTCTCTCTCTCTCTCTCTCAAAAAAAAATATATAAAAA
>JAOPUL010004099.1:116051483-116064601 GCA_027564515.1 Octopus rubescens
TGTAGAAACCAAGCCAAAAATAGACTGGAGTCTGGTGAAGCTCCCCAGCTTGCCAGTTTCCAGTCAAACCGTCTAACATATGCCTGCATGGAAAAACAGACGTTAAATGAGGATGATGGATGATGATATAATAGCTCCTATCTTCTAGAAAGAAGGAAGGGGAAAATTTGTACTTGCTGTTCCTCCCCTGCAACATTATGGGCATATGTAAATTTTTCTTAATACCCATTGGGAGCCTCTACATGGTTACTTGAATGCTAGAAATAATAGATAAATAACTTTCAACCTGTACCCTACCATCTTATAAAAGGACACATTAGATATCTTGTCTAGGGTAGCTTGGAGGTTCTTCATTTGCAAGCTAAAGATAGAACATCTACATAGTTACTCATATTTCTAGAATTTCAACCAAATCTTCCTCAAATTACACACTAACTTTTTAAAAAAAGGAAAATACATTGGATAAGGAAGTTCTACATATACTGTTTGAAAACAGACAACATGGTCACAAGTGAAATTCCTTTGATCATAGGTCTGCTGGATCAGGGCTAAACAAGGGGAAAATTACAAGTAATCAAGTAAATGGGTCAAGTATGAGTCCTAGCAAAGGAAGTGCTAGATATTGAGTCCTAGCAAAGGAAGTGCAAGATATTGAGCTTGGGTGGGAGGCAGTTTGCATTTGTTTGAGGGTATAGGACCAGAGAAGAGTTTGGCAATGAACAAACATTTCTGATTTTCATGTGTAGAGAAAAATTTGGACATGGTCCAGGTTATTTACTTGGATACTAAGAGGAAAGTTAAAATCCAGGTATGTCACCACCAAGGTTCTGTTCCATGCTCTTTTTAATTAAGACCTTTAGAAAAAGAATTCTAGAAGTATATTGTATAGGAAGTTTTACCCTTGACTGCCTAATTGTCATTGCAAAATCTGTTAAAGAGCTGTAGAAGTTCAAAATTTGAACAAATTGAGTTAAGTTTTAAAAGACTTGGTTGTTAGCTAAGGTACCTGTTAGAATCCGACAGTGTAGTGAATACAGACAGAAGACATGAGACACATTGTTAAGTACTTTGCCCAAACAAGGAAAAGGTAATAACAGATCTGGACTCTTAATTCTTCAAGTGGTAATTACTTTATGTATTCAGCCATTTTTCTCTTTTATTATTGTTGTTAATAAAAGTAGCAGAATCTGTAGAGAGATGGACAGAATTCCTTGGAGTACTTAGTTACATTTCTTTACATTTGGAAGTCAAATCCTGTCGGGATTAACTTTGCTTTCATTGTTCAGGAGTTAGAGTTGAAAAAACAAGTCCCTGACAAGTAAGTACCATGGCTGATAAAATCAACTGCATCTCTCCAAAATGTATGGCCTTGTTCCAATGTGTGAAAAAATTACTATTATTATTTTCAAAATGAAAAAGTGGTGTAGAAACAGAATATCATGCTAAATGACCTGAAGTGTTTATTTTTGTTCCATTATACACTAAATTCAAATCTTGTTAGAATAAATTTGATTTTCATCCTTTCACAATCAATAAAATCAGTATCAAGACTATACTGAAGTTGATGCATTTAAGAACACTTCCTCCTACAAATATGTGAGTTTGTGCCAATATAAAAATAAATGCATTATTGTTATTGTTTTTATTAGCTAAGTGAAGATGGTACAGTCAATGGAAAATCAGACTTCATAATATCCAGCTGTGTGCAAATCATTCCATGGACAAAAGGTTTGGAGTAGAAAAGAAAATGGTTGATACTTAAGTAACTTCCATGTCACACTGAGTGGAAATATTTAAGCAACATCATTATCATCAAAAGAATATCAGCTATTCTTAAGTTGTCACACTCAGTTCAGGCTGTCCCATTCATACCCAAGCAAATGATCAAGAGTACGCCAGAATTTTCTCTCTATTGACACATTGCTGCATAGTTAATTGGGTATAAGTGCAGTATTGAAATCAATGTATGGTGCACTTATTTTGCTGTCTAGTTTGTTATGATAATATTCCAATAGGAGTAGACAAAATGGAATGGCTGTGTGACAATTTCAATTCCTTTATCTAGCATGTTTATGAAAATTTGTAGATGTTTTGTTGCCTGTGTGTGTGAGAGAGAGAGGCAAGTTTTTTCGTATATGTATATGTCTAGATGAAGCTGTCTTTGAATGATAATAGCTGTGGAAAAAGGAAGATAGATAGGTAACAGGAAAGAGAGTAAGGAGATATGATTTAATTATTTAGTTTAAGACACTGTTACAAAAATTTAAATATACATAGCAACTGTCACCACCAAAAATACCATTGCCAGCACCACCTGCATTTGCACCTACTTTCATCTCCTCCACCTCACCAGAGATCCAGATTAAATACCGGTCTGCTAGCAGCAGCAGCAGCAGCAGCTGTAGTAGTAGTAGTGAAGATGATAATCTGTTTATCTATGGCTTATCTTCAGATTAAATAACACCTTTTCTGTCTCAAGCTACTTAGGAGAGGTAGGAGTAATCAGGAGAGGAAATAGTTTTGGAAGTGGGGAAGGTCGTGCAGGTGAACGAGAATGGAATGTTTAGTATGGCAGGGTGAAAGTGGTGAAAACTGGGTTGTGAAAGTGACAAAGTGGTGTAAAGATGGCAAACAATTCTGAAGTTGGTGGAATAACAGAACAACAATCAATATTATGAATCTTTGACCTTTTCTTCTCACTGAGGTATTTAACACTTAGTATGTGATGCAAGGATATTCACAACAGTACATCCTATGTTGAAATTGTCTGTTTTAGTTACATTCAATTTTATCATAAGTTTTTGTATATGTGTGCATTACACTCCCTTCCTGTCTCTTTTCCCTCATAGGTTTGTACTCATCCTTCCGTATCATCTCTTCACTGTCTCTCTGTCCACTCTCAGGGGAAGGGGGGGAGCTTGCAAGTTATGAGGCAACCATCACCAGTGCCATGAAAAGAACACCCAGTAAATTGGTTGGCATTATGAAGGACATCCAGTCATAGAAACCATGCCAAAATAGACATTGGTACATGTATATGAGTATGTGTATGTTTGTGTCTCCTTGGCTTGACATCACATGATAGTTGTAAATGAGTGTCATTCATTTCCCATATTTTGCAAAAACATGTCTGGCCATGGGGAAATATTAACTTGCTTAGAAACAGGTGTGGGTTAGCAACAAAAAGGGTATCCAGCCATACGAATATCTACCTCAACAAATTCTGTCTGACCCATGCAAGCATGAAAAAGTAGGTGTTAAAACAATGATGAAAGTGATACATATATATATTCACACACACACACACACACACACACACACATATATATATATATAAACCATCAGGATCCATTCAAGTTACTTTCATTAATGGCCAATATGATATCCTCCTTTTATGTCAGTGTAATCAATGGTTGCCCCTTCCGTGCTGAGCTGCTGTCTTGAAGAACTCATCAGGTTTATTTATTTGCATATCTCCTAATGAAGAAGTGAAAACAATTTGGAATTGTTTATTTAGTATTTCACTTATCCTTTCAGGATTTTCATTCAGTGAACCATTTTCTTGGCCCTATCTTGCATTGAGGCTGATTCCTTTGCAAATTTGGAGAAGGCCTTAGGGTTCATTTTCATATTTTTTAACTTCCCTTGTTTCTCATTCTCTCTACTTCTTTTCATGGGAGAGTCTGAGTTTGTTTCCAGTCTTTGAAGGTGTCTTTTTTAAGTGGGACTACTCATTGTCATTAAATTATTTTTTAAAGTGTTTTGAGATCTTTATTCTTCATCTCCTAAGGATTCTCTTGTCTTTGGGAATAATGTCTTTGTGTGTATTGGCTCAATGGCTTGCATTATCAACATAAATTCTTTAAGTTTCATGCCGTCTTGCATAGAGAGATTTTCAGGACAATTTAGTTTCAGGATCTCTTTTTGAACCAATTCCCAGTTAGCTTTGTAGAAGTACAGATTGGATAGGGTTTGGGTTCTTCCTATGTGGTATACATCTCCAATTTGCTTTCGACCATGCATTATAAGTTCTGTATTATGGTCTGAGAGAATCATTGATATCACCTTCACATTGTTAATAAGTTTCGTGTTATTACTGAAGCAGAAGTCCAAGATGTTGTTGCTCTTGGTCAGGTAATGTATTATTTGTTCCATGAATATCATTTTAGTAAGATCAATGAGAGATTCTGCTTGATTTTGTTCATGGTGTGGCATTCTTGAGATTGTGTTACTTTCAGGTCATTTTTATTTAGAGACAGTTGAAATTGCCCAACAGATGTACTTTGATGTGTTAATTTAGTTTTGTGTTTATTTTTTTAATCATTCTATTACTTCTCTCAAATTTAACATCATGATTTGAGGCATTGGGAGGGATGATATAATTTACACATTACCACATAAAGTTACTTTATATGCATAGTAGTGTGTTGCAAAACAAGTTTGAATGTGACATCTTTGCAGATATACATTGCTACTCCACTATGACTCCTTTCTTTTACATCCACACCCACATACATGTATATATATATATATATATATATATATATATTCTCCTAGTTCTGAGGATTGGGGGACTTGGGGAAGCTAGTTATTCATTGAGCAGTAATGCTTTTACATTTAATTTATTGGGTATGTACAAGAGCCCTCTGCCTTTAGGCAAACATTCGCACAAACTTTCTTTGTTTCAGATGCTACCCACTTCCTCTTCCCAACCAGTTCACAACCTCAGAACAGCCACAATGAGAAGTAGGTTTGGTGAGATTGTTGAAATGCTACAAAGGAGGCATGTAGATGTGTGTTGTGTACAAGAGGTAAGATGAAGGGGAACCTCAGCTAGACTTCTCATGGGCAAGGAACAGAGATATAAATTCTTCTGGGTGGGCAATAGTGATAGTGTGGAAGATGTAGGCATACTTTCAGCAGAGAAATGGATAGAGAATGTGATCAAGGTAGTCAAAGTGTGCAATAGAATAATTACATCTGGACTAATCTTGGAAAATACAACAGCAACATTTATTGTTGCATATACTCCTCAATCAAGATTGGAAGATGAACAAAACGATTGATTTTATGAGGTCCTTTTGCAGATTACCTCGATGACGAATAACAGTGACCAAACCTTTGTGGTTGGTGACTTCAACAGACATGTTGGGCAGCAATCCGATAGATTCCATAATGTACATTAAAGCTATGGCTTTGATCCTAGAAATGAGGAGGCAACATGGCTATTGGAGTTCTGTGATACAAATAACCTGATGATCTGCAGCACTAACTTCAGGAAACCAGCCAGTCACCTGATCACCTATCAGTCAGGTGGGCATACAGACTAGATTTACTACATTCTCACTAGAAAATAGGATAGACAGATGCTTCTGAATGCAAAGTCCTTCTCAGGTGAGGAATGTACAACCCAACGGGAAAGGAAATTATGGAAGCTTATAGATTCAGTGAACAGTCAGAAATTTAGAGAAGTACTAGATCAAAGCATTTGACAAGAAGGAGGGGGAGATAGAGACTTATAACGTAGAAAAGAAATTCCTTTGGGGCAACCTATTGAAAGTGACAAACCAAATCTGTGGCTGATGCAAAGTTCCAACCAGGCCAATGGTTATTTGGTGGTGGAACAGTGAAGTAGTCTGAGCAATAAAAGAGAAGAGACTGGTTTGGAAGGATTAGAAAAATGGGGATTGCAGAGAAATATACCAGGTGGCTAGAAGAGGTTTTCCAGTGCTCAGAGGCATGAGATGTGGATTGCAGGACAGTGTAACAGAGACAATCATGATGTTGTAGGAGAGAAGTGTATACAGATGGATTATGGTACACTTGCACTTAGTGATTCTGAAAAGAAAGAGGCATGGGAGAAGAAGAGTCATCCTAATGTGGACCCAATGGAGAGACCAGCTAACCTTTGACAGATGATAGATAAAGCAATTAAGGATATGAAGAGAGGGGGAAGCCCCTAATTCATCAGGAATTACTACTGAGATGCTTAAAATATCTGGCAGGGTGGGATACAACCTAGTCGTCCATATAATTAATTAGGTTGTCCAAGAAGAGGTCATACCCAACGACTGGTGTAGCAGCATTATAGTCATCTGCTATAAAGGTAAAGCAGGTGCCTTGGGCAGAAGTAACTGCAGAGGTATCAAATTGCTGGACCAGGTCATGAAAGTTACTGAAAGGGTTGTAGCTCAACTAATTAGGAAGAGAGTTTTAACCTAGATGAGATGCTGTTTGATTTTGTGCCAGGGAGGAGTACTACTGATGCTCTCTTCTTAGTAAGGCAACTGTAAGAGAAGTACTTAGCCAGAAATTAACCACTCCCTTCTCCCTCATCTGACGGTTGCTGATGAATGGCTGGTGAGAACTGTCCAAGCTATGTAGAAGGGTGCTGTCAGTAAAATAAGAGTTAGTAATGAGTATAGCAACAAATTTAGTGTTTAGGTAGGAGTTCACCATAGTACTCCAGGCCATAACAGTAGTTTAAGACTGGTTGCCCATGGGAGCCTCTCAATGCTAATGACCTTGTTATTATTAGCTAAATATGTAGTAGAATTAGAAATAAAATTTCATGTGTGGAAGCAAAACCTAGAACCAAAGGACTCTAAAGTTAACTTAGCAAAGACCAAAGTTCTAGTTAGCAGGAAAACAGACAAACCACAAATCCCTTCAGGAAAATGGCCCTGCTTGATATGTAGGTAGAAATTCCATGTAATGTACCCTGTGAAAATTGTGGACATATTAGAGATGCAGTGGAATCACAGGAAATTTAACAGAGAAAGTAGACATTGTTTGTGTATGGCAAATATGCAAGAACAATAAACACTTAAGAACACACTAAAAGTAGATTTCCTCGAATACCCAGGAGGATCCTCAGGAGTAGCAGATAGTTTCTATTACCTAGGTGACATAATAAGCAGTGGAAGAGGTTCTGAAAGCATAGTTGCTAGAATGAGAGCTAATATCTCTGTTGGTAACAAAGAGCCTCTCCCTCAGAGTGAAAGGCAGATTGTATGATGCTTGTGTATGAACTGCAATGCTACATGGTAGTGAAACATGAGCTGTGAATGCAGAGGACATGCAAATGCTACAAAGAAATGAAGTTTGCACTGGATGTGCAACATCAGTGTGCATGTATAACAAAGTACAAATTTATCATCGTTTAGCATCCGTTTTCCAAGCTGGCATGGGTTAGACGGTTTGACTAGAACTGGTAAGCCAGAGAGCTGCACCAGGCGCCAGTCTGTTTTGGTTTGGTTTCTATGGTTGGATGCCTTGCTTAATGCCAACCACTCCATAGAGTGTACCAAGTGTCTTTTACATGTCACTGGCATGGGTGTCTTTTACGCATCACCGGCATGGATACTGTTTGCGTGTCACCAGCATGGATGTCTTTTACGTGTCACCAGCACAGATGCCTTTCATATCACCAGCACTGGCCACGACCACAATTTCACTTAACTTGACATATCTTCTCAAGCACAGCAAATCGCCAAAATCTCAGTCACTTGTCATCGCCTCTGTGAGACTCAACATCCGAAGATCATATTTCATCACCATCCTACATCTTCCTGGGTCTACCTCTTCTACAGGTTCCCTCCACAATTAGAGATCAGCACTTCTTTACACAGCTGTCTTATTCCATACGCATTACATGGCCATACCAACACACTCTTCTCTCTTGCACACTACATCTGATGCCTCTTATACCCAATTTTTCTCTTAATACACTTACACTTTGTGGTACATGCATACTGACATTGCACATCCAGCGGAGCTTACTAGCTTCATTTCTTTCAAGCCTTCACATGTCCTCTGCAGTCATGTCCTCTGCAGGCATCATACAAACTGCCTTTCACTCTGAGGGAGAGGCCCTTTGTTACCAACAAAGGTAGCAGCTCTCTGAACTTCCGCCCAGCCTGTTCTTATTCTAGCAGCTATGCTGACTTGATCACCTAGGTAACAGAAGCTATCTACTACTTCTAAATATCCACCTGGGCATTTGACGAAGTTTATTCTCTGTACATTCCTAGTATTTATTGTGTCTACACATCTGCCACACATAAAAACTACTTCCTCTAATGCCGCTGCACCTTTTATGTGTCCATGGCTTGCACTGAGTACACCTTATGGAGTTTCTACCACCTTTTCTACATATCAAGCAGGGTCTGTTTTCAAATTGTGCACAAAAGGCATTAGATGTAGTGTGCAACTTTGACTGGGTTTTGAAATAGTTGCCCAACCACTCAAATGTGGATATGTTATATATCTCAACTTTGTGAATGCCTTTGATAGGCCTTCACAATGGCTTGTGACATATCATAAAATAATATGAAAACTAGGAGAGTGGCTGCATGACTTTCTAAAAGATAGAAATCAGGCTGTAGTAGTCAATAGAGCTACCTCCAAGGAAAAACAAATAGTGTGTGGAGACTGCAGGGCACTGTTTTGAGGCCATTGCTGTTCATAGTGGCCCTCTCAGATATGCCTTCAGCCTCACACACAGCCACCCTTACAAGCTGTTAGATGATGCAAAAGTCTTACATGTGCTACAGAACCCTGGCAACACCATGCACCTGCAACAAGAGTTAGATGCAATATACAAATGGGCTGAGGACAATAACATGCAGTTTAATGCTGAAAAGTTCCAAGCCCTATGCTATTAGCAGGCAAAGCTAAATGCCGTTGGACATTGACATGGTTAATATGCATCCTTATATGTGCATATTACTAAGTTGGCAATGAAATGCAGGCAACTGGCCAGATGGATTCTTAGAACTTTCAGAACAAGAGAGCAGGAAACCATATGGACATAGTTTCCTGGAGAACATTTGTCCTAAGTTGATTTGACTATTGCTCTCAACTATGGTCACCACATAGTTTTAATTTAATGGCAGAACTCAAAGCAATCCAACAAAGTTACACAAAGAAGATAGTTTCAATGCAACTGAGTAGCTGCTGGGAAAGACACAAAGATTTACATCTCTCCTCCTCCTCGGAATGGACGTTGGAAAGATATTCTAATATACATCTGGAAGATTCTGGAAGGACTTGTCACGAATTTTGGCATTGAAAGTTGTACCACCATCGAACACGGTACCATTACATAGTTCAGAAGACCCCCCCTCCTCTTGCTATGACTAGATATTGCAATACCTTAGGATTCAAGGGCCTACAGCTCTTTAATATCCACTTGAAAAACTTTTGAGACCTACATGGGGTAGATGTAGATGCTTCTACAATGCTCTGAAAGCCGTCTACAAGCCACAGTCCTCCATAACATCACCACTGCTCAGTGCTGATGGGACCACTCTCCTTATTGACAAAAACGCAATCCTGGAAAGGTGGGCAGAGCACTTCAACAACATCCTGAACAGGCCTTCTTCTATCAACACTGAGGCCATTGCTCGCATGCCCCACGTTGACCTTAACACCTCCCTGGCAGAGCCTCCAACAGAAGCAGAGTCCCAGAAAGTAATTAAGCTTCTCTCAAATGGCAAGGTGCCAGGCCCTGATTTCATCCCAGCTGAAATACACAAGGCAGGGGGACCAGTCTTGGCACAGAAGATCACCAATCTCTTTCAGACCATGTGGAAACAAGAAGTTGTTTCTCTGGAATTCAAGGATGCTTCTTTTGTCCATCTCTACAAGAGAAAGGGAAATGGGCAGTCTTGTGACAACAACCAAAGAATTTCTCTCCTTGTTATTGCTGGCAAGATACTTACAAGAGTCCTCCTTAACTGCCTCACTCAGCACATGGAAGATGGGCATCTGCCAGAGAGTTAGTGTGACTTCAGAGTGGGAGTGTCAACATGACCATTGCTGCATGCCAACTTCAGAAGTGCCAGGAACGGAACAGGAACCTATGCATAATGTTTGTAGACCTAACCAAGGCCTTTGACACCAACAGTCGTGAGGGGATTTGGAAAATCATAGGTAAGTTCAGCTATCTGGACAAATTCATCAGCACAGTGCAACAGTTTCAATATGGCATGGTCACTTGTGTACTGGACAATGAAGATTCTTCCAATGCATTCCCAGTTACTAACAGAGTCAAGCACGGTTGTGTACTCATACCTACGCTGTTCAGCATAATGTTCTTAGCCATGCTCTCGGATGCCTTCTGCAACAACAATGAAACCAGCATCAAGATCAGATTCAGGACTGATGGCAGATTTTTCAACCTGCGGAGGACTCAATGCACAACTTCCTGTTTGCAGAGGACTGCACACTCAATGCCGACACAGTGGCCCAGATGCAGCAGAGCATGAACTGTTTTTCCATTGCCTCCAACAATTTTGGCCTCACAGTCAGTACTCAGAAGACAAAGGTCATGCACCAACTCATCCTACAGAAGCCGTATGTGGAACCAGCCATCACTGTCGAAGGGGAAACCCTGAAGGTTGTTAAGTTCACATACCTTGGCACTACACTCTCCAGATCTGTGAACATTGACAATGAAATTGACACATGCATTGCCAAGGGAAGCTCATCGTTCAGGTGGCTATGTGAATAAGTATGGAAGAGCAGAGGCATTAGGCTGGCCACCAAGTTGAAGGTGTAACAAGCAGTTGTACGGCCTATGCTACTGAACACCAGTGAGACTTGGACAGTTTACAAATGCCACGCCCAAAAGCTAAACTACTTCCACATGAACTGCCTGAGAAAGTAGTTGAAAATCACTTAGTAAGACAAAGTCCCAGATACGGAGGTCCTCTCGAGCTGATCTGCCAAATATTTACATGCTGCTGAGGAGAGCGCAAGTCATGTGGGCAGGCCATCTTGTTTGAATGCCTGACATGCAACTCCCCAAAAGACTGTTTTACAGCGAATTGGCGGATGGCAAGCACAATGAAGGTGGACAGAAAAGTGTTTCAAGGACACACTTAAAGCTTCACTGAAGAGCTTTGAGATTAACCCCAACATCTGGAAAATGCAAGCACAAGATCACCCTGCCTGGCAAAGCTGCACAAACAGGTGCTACCTCCTACAAGCAGAACAAGATTGCAGGGGCAAAAGAAAATGCAAACTCCATAAGTTCAGAACCAACTCCCTGCTTTCAGTCCCAACAGATCACCAGTGCCCGACCTGGGTCAGAGCCTTCCGAGCAAGCATTGAACTGATTGGCCACAGCAGGATACACTATGCTCCATCTCCTCCTATGTGATGTCCTTGGTCATCATCGACAAAACGGACAAGCTGTTAAATTTTGCCTGAACACCCTGTATGTACATATATTTATGTATGCCCCATATGTATGTACAGTGGTGGCCATAAATATCTGACCACCTATACTGTTTTGTATATTGTAGCTTATATGGCATGTGAGCCTAGATATTAACCATATTCAACCATTTATATTTTTTCTATATTAGTCTATATATTTTAAGCATTTGTTAACCTTATTTGATCAATCATATTCTTTCTATGTTACTTTTGTTTCATTATTAGAAAATGTCTACAAGTGAGGCTAATCGTGCTAATATCAAGCTATAATTTGAAGTTGGATTAAGTGAAAGAAAATTTTCTAACAATGCATGATATTTCACTTAACACAATAACTGTGATAACTATCCTCCATAAATAGAATGAACTGCTAGAACATTTCTAGTTCAATGAGGAGCAGTCACTATAGCCACATAGTTGATAAGGATAGGGCAAGTAGGTATTAGAAATCAAAGAAGGAATGTTTCAGGCAGATGCAGTTCATGAGAAGGCATTTAGTATGGCATTGGTAGCACTGAGTTAGGGTAATAATAGACTTCTTATTCCTGTTTCCCTTCGATACAAAAAAAAAAAGACATCAAGCTTCAACCTGTGACACTCAAACTGAACATGAATGACATCTGTCTCACCACCAGTC
This sequence comes from Octopus rubescens, assembly GCA_027564515.1. NCBI lineage: Eukaryota > Metazoa > Mollusca > Cephalopoda > Octopoda > Octopodidae > Octopus > Octopus rubescens. The sequence goes on from JAOPUL010004099.1 coordinate 116,063,347, forward strand.
TTGAGCCAATAAAAGAGCCTGCTTATGATCACTCAACATTTTAGAAATAATAACCAACTTGCCCTCAAATCACACCTAACCATTTTAAGAAAATGGTGGTATTTATAATTTAGCAATAGTATATCCATGGCTGAAATACATTTTATCTTAAATTTGCTGTATCCAAACTGATTTGAGGTTAAGTAACAACAGCAATCGCTCCAATCTGAAATGGATGGACAGTGCCCTTCTTCCTAAAAACTTATTAAAATGAGAGAAAGGATTATTTTCTAAAGTTTCTTCATTTGTTGATGGGCCTTCTTTACCAGGGAACCAGTACTGCTAACTTTTCACCCCCACAAACTAATGTCCTACACCTAACTAATGATTCTCTGTAAAAATAAAACATACCAAATGACAATGTGTATGTTTATTTCATAAAGTTTTCTTTTGATATCTTTATTTCACATTTTTGAAATCTTATATTTCAAAATTTTGAATTATTAGCAAATGGGTTGCATAGTTTATTGAATGTAGATGAATTTATATTAGTTTGCAGAGTGAGTGTTTTCTAAAATACTTAGAAGTGGAACTCTTGTGTAACAAGATGCTCTATCGTCATGGATAGGTAAGGGTGACTCATGGTGAAGTTGAGAACATTTAAGGAAAAACTGACTCTTTCTCTGAAATAAGCCTCTTCATATCTCTCCTTCTGTCTCCCTTTGTCATTTTCTTTTTTTCTTTGTTTATTTCCCTCGGCTCACTCTCTCCTCACATGCACACACTCCCAGTGACACACGTATTAAGTCTCTCTCACACACACACACACACACATTTACAGATTACTCAAGTTCACTGAGTTTACATACTCTAGTCTCTCTCTATCCTTATTTCACCCTCATCTGTGTGTACCAGTAAAATCACAGGATACAACCATAATTTTCCCATTTACAGCACCACTGCTGATTGTTCATTACTGATTGTCACATGCCTCTCTTTCTCACTGTTTTCCTATCTTTCTTTACCACCACCGCCTCCACTCCATTTTACTATCTAGTGTCCCTACAATATACCTTCCTACCAGCCTCTCCATTCTACATAAATCATCACATGCCTTTTATTCAATACCTTCTAAGACTATTGTTCTCACAAATTCATTTTAATCTTGAGAGAAAGGTGATTTAAGAAAGCAGTTGATATATGTGTGTGTGTGTGTGTATCAATTGCTTTCTTAAATCACCTTTCTCTCAAGATTAAAATGAATTTGTGAGAACAA
>JAOPUL010004099.1:116064701-116079543 GCA_027564515.1 Octopus rubescens
ATAGATAGATATAAATATATACATAAGTATAAAAACACATATAGGAATATAGTGAACTTTCTCGAAACAAGAATGGTGAAACTTAATGTACAGGAAGACACTGAAATTACGATTAAAGAAGTTGATAAAGCTAGTGTTGTTATGGATACAAAGTATTACAAAGAACTTGTACTTAAAATGTTAGAAAATAATTATTGTGAAAACATAGACAACTATAATCAATCAAAGGTAATGGGAAATCTGCTGACTTTATTGAATTTGGTTATATAAACAATTTCAGATGCAAAACCAACCATTTCTATGGTCTATCCAAAATACACAAAAACAAAGATTGTAAACTCTAAATCTGAGTATGTCAAAATACCACTTCTAACTTGCTGTGAATGTTTGCAAAATTACATCAGACAAACAGGATTATCGCTACATAGAAGAATGAACAGATAATGGAATTTTCCTAGTTTTTCCATTAAGTGGATATATAGCAATATGTGCCAGAATGGAATCACCAAATTTTAAAATATTTCCATTTTACAAATGTTCCAACTCGGCCATAGATCAACAACAAATAAACAAAGACAATTTATGCAATATAAACCTTGCTTGAATGGCTGACAAATAATTTCTTTGGATTAAGGTCATTTCAGATACGCAGGCATAGACGTGCACATGCATATTCACATACTGTTTGTATATATAATGACATATTAACCTCTGTGCATGTGCAGTGTCTTTTATACCTTATAAAGACTATTCAGTTTTTACTAATAGTTTACATAGAAGGCCAAAGTAAGCACTTAAATATTTATGACCTGCCTGAAAACAAAGTTCATCTAACCACTCCTTATCTTATCTTTAAACCTGACTACATTATTGCCCTTCTACACTCAACATTGTCTGGCTGTCTCTGTATGTATGTCTTTTGTTCCTGACTCCCTTACTGTTTAAAAACCATATCCTTTCATTTTATGTCTTGTAACCTGATACCCTAGTTCTCTGTCCAGCTGCAACAATTTCAACCATATTGCAACTGCTATAACTATTTTCTCTCTTCCGAACTGCATGAATACAGTTGATTCCTTATAATCACTAAAATAAAAGACCAAGAAAAATGGAAAAAGAAAGAGTGGGGAGCAAAGCAGCGGAGGACAGGAGGTAGGGTGTGGGGGCACATGTCCCAGAACAAGAGGAGTACTCTGCCACACACCACAGTAGTGATCGTGATGGCGTTGCCGCAGAGAATGGCCAGAGACACTCGCTGCAGTAGCCACTCCACCTTGCGGGGCTCATTTCTCCGGCAGGCTGCAGCTATCCTTATTTTGCATAGGAAGCCAGTGGTACGAGGACCAAGAACACCAGTCTCAACGGTTACCGTCACAAACTGATAGCAGCTGGCCAAGCTCCTGTACTTGTTGACTTTCCTCTCCTCTGCGTTAAGGGATGCGACACCAGGGTTTGTGGCAGATGTCTCGAGATTGGTGCATGAGAACGTGTCGCGTCCCAGACTAGGGATCTGCCTCCCTTGAATGGGAAGAGGGTTATCCCGTCAGGGTGCTTACCGTCCCCGTGGTCGAGACCTGCAGGCTCAAGTTGAGACGGGAAGCCAGCCGCATCAAGGCCTTTTCTGACAATGTCATTCAGGGCAGCGTGTCGGGGGAATCGGCCCATATTAAGGTTGCAGGACAAAGAATGCAGGCCGAATTAATCCACTACTGTTCCGCAGCGACATTTGTGTGGCTCGCACACATGGAGACCGAGGTGTTGGGCCACCCTGATGTGGGTGCACTCATCATCTAGAGGGCACCGAATTGAGCCATGTGCCACTATTTGGCTGCGAGGCAGAACGGAGGCAGGTGAGGTGGTGCTGGTTTAGTGATGCCTCTAACTGCTCGTGGGTAGATATGCCTCGAATGTCGTCTCAGTTGCGTTGGATGTTCGTAAACTGGGGGACTGTGAGCCCATCAGCGATTCAATCGGCAAGGGCTGACTCGTGTACCTGGGCCACATCCACTTCGGCTAACCTGTGGAGTATGTTGCCAAGGAGGGTGTGGCTGGAGGAGACCGAGGAGAGGCAGGCCAGCAGAGCCAGGTCCACCGCAGATCGCAGACCAAGGCCACTGAATTTGATAGGCAGTTTGGCCTGTTGCCAGCCTGCACTGGATGTTGCAGTCAAAGTCACTGAAGCAGTCTCTGAATGGGTGACATGGTGCACTGCGCAGCAAGAAAAGGAGCCTGGGTGCACGTCAGTGAGGCACAGTCTTTCCGTCATCCTAGACAAGTCCTCATGACTTCTCTTGAAAATGGACAAAATTTGGCATCGTGGTGTTATCAAGTACTTGCAGAAAAAGTGTTTAGCCCCCAAGGACATTCATGCTGACATGATTGTTACATTAGAGGATGATGCTTCAGCTTTATCAACAGTGCAAAAGTGGACAGCTGAATTTAGGAGGGGAAGGGAGAGCCTTGAAGATGAGCCAAGGTCTGGATGTCCTGCAACTGCCACCACCGAGGAAGACATGTGTTCACATGATGATGGATGACAGGTGATTGACTATAAATCAAATAGCCAATGCTATTAGCATATCCATTGGGAGAGTAGAGAATATTCTGCACAATGACACCTGATCAAAAGCACAACAGGTTGATCACATCACAGGAAAATCTGACATTGTTTGAGGTAGATCCAGCTGGTTTCCTTGAATGTTTCCTAACCTGATCCAAAGAAGGTCAAGGTCATTTCAACTGCAGGGAAGGTGATAGCCTCAGTTTTTGGAGATGCAAAATGCATAGTATTTATTGACTATCTTCAAAAGGGCCACACCATCAATGGAGCATGATGCCAAGTTGCTGAGACAGTTGCAAAAGGCTATCAAGACCAAACACCCAGGAAAATTGACGAAAGGGGTCTTGTTTCATCAGGAAAATGCTCCAGCACACAAGTTCTTTGTTTCAATGGCTGCTGTGTGTGACTGTGGCTTTGAACTGGTTGATCAGCTTCCCTATTCTCCTGATTTTACCCCATCTGACTATCATCTGTTCCCTAACATGAAAAGGCACTTGGCTGGGAACCAGTATCACAGTGATGATGATATCATATTTGCTGTTGATGACTTTTTTGACCAACAGGATGAAAGCTTCTTCACCAATAGGATCCAATCATTGCAACACCAATGGAAGAAGTGTGTGGACCGCAAGGGAGACTGTGTTGAAAAATAAACTTCATTTGGTCACATTCCATGAGAGTATCTTGGCCGCCTATGAACTTTTCAGCCAACTCTCTAACTGAATAGTTTGCATAAAAGGTAAAGAAAACAATATCCTATCCAGAAATAAAAGTATTTTAAAATCTTAAAAAATTTTGACTAAATTATGACTGGGAGATAATAAATTTACTCAAAGAAGCTGCCCTCAGCTTCCACCACTACCTCAAAATGGCTCTGGAACCTGGTGCATGCATTCCTCACTGTCTTTCAATACCTCCCTGATCTTGGTCATATGATCTATGGAGCAACAGTAACACATGTTAACTACTCAAATTTGAGTAATGTACTGAAAAACAATGTCCTAAAATATTAAAGAAACAATTTTAGATCATGTTATAATCTTCTACTACAAAAAAGTTATATTTCCTTATATCTCTTAACCATCTTAAGTGGAAGCAATTAATATATTCTAATATTGTAGAATAATTAATATTAGGAAGAATATCTAACATAATATGTAGAGTGTTACCCATTTTTGTAGCATATTTGTTGGCCTCCTCAGGAGCATTTACCAGACTAGACTTGCCTATCAAAAGTTTCTTTGGGCCAGTGATCTGGTATGCAAACTATATGACTTGTCCAGTGCAAATGTGACTGCATCAGGATTGTGTTGATGATGGACAGTTCAGCATGAAAGAGTAATTCTGTGGCAAGAATTCTGTCTTGCCACTTAATGCCAAGAATTTTTCTGAAGTGGGTAGTATGGGAATGGTTCAGCTTCCTTGCATGCCACTGGTAGAGAATCCATTCTTTATTAAAATTTCTCTATGATGCTAAATTCTATTAATATTTGTTTGATAATTTCCTTAATTTTCTTTAACACAGTGTTTATTTTCTTTTTCATGTTGTTGAATGGTCAACAGTACTGTGAGTATTTTCAATATTTTAATCAAATATTTCTGTTAATATCTGATTTTAATACTTTTTAAATGGTAATCAAGCTACAAGTATCCCTTCTCCATTGTAAGCATACTGCCTGAAGATTTGACATATCAATACCAATTTTTAATACTAATGATATACTTTGAAGGAGATTAGTTGATTTCGTATGCTGTCATTTAAACCTTCAGTATTGCGCATATTTTTCATTGTTTTGGTCAATTAATTTAATTATTTGAATATCTTATAAAATATTAATTATGCAGTATTCTGGGGAATATCTTTATTGTGTTAACATTTATTGATATTACACTTCTCTGTCATTCTATTTCTATGTAAAAAGCTCTAAAAGAAATGTAATATACTAGAGCATCATCCTCAATTATTCTGTTATTCATTGCCACTGTATATTTAATTTTATTTTTGCAGGATAAAAGTTTTGAGATATATCTGGAAGTTTATGATATGCAGTTCTATTTTGAAAATTATAAGCACATTTGTTTATATTTATAAGTTATTAGAAAATTTCTCTGATCTTTTTCTTCGTCAAACAGGACTTAGATTATTTGTAGTTATGCATAGTTTCAGAATGTTTTCACAAAGAATTTTTGGGTTAGTTTAATATCGCACCATTTATTGCAACTGCAGTTTGTATGCACCGTAATATTTAGCAAGCAAGGAAATTATATTACAGAAAGGAGACTTTGTTTGAAGAATTATTACTGAATCAGAAATATTATTATGGTCACAGATTTGTTACTGGCTACTTTGAGAAAGACTTGGTCAGATATTGAAAAGGTGATAATCTGGAGAATATGGTAGATGTGGTAGAACTTCCCAACCAGGCTCTGGAATAGCATTTTTGGTCAAATTAGTGACATGGAGGTGAGTGTTGTTGTATTGAAGAAGCACTCAATGTTGCACATTGAGTAAATGTGATGGAATGCAGGGAGTCTGTAGGTTGGCGTACACATTAATGAGAATAAAAGGTGTGCATGTATATTTGAGTAAATATATGTATTTATATACATTTGTATGTACATTCATCATCATCATCCTTTAATGTCCGTTTTCCACGCAAGCATAGGTTGGACGGTTTGACTGGAGCTGGCAAGCCGGGGCTAACACCATGCTCCCGCCTGGTTTGGCTTGGTTTCTACAGCTGGATGCCCTTCCTACTGCCAACCACATTTACAGTGTGTGCTGGGTGCTTTTAACGTGCCACCGGCATCGGACTTTCGATGCTCGCTTCCCATATCATCCGGACTTTCGACGCTTGGGGCCTCACCTCTTGTACAACCACTTCCGTATGACATTTGAGTGTGACAGTCGTATTTCGCTTCATACAACTCACTTCCCGAAAAACAGACTAGAGACATTTGAGAATCATATTTTACCTCATACCAATCGCTTCCCGCACAAACATTAGAGAGAAATTGAGAATCGTATTTTGTTAGTGTGGATAAATGAATATGTATACATTTGAAGCGTGAAAACCATTTCTGTTTAGTTTTTTCAGTAATAGTGCCTTCTACGTACACAGCACAAATGTCTCAAGCAGCTTTGGCACTTTGATTGAAAGGGAAGAGATGTAGTTGTCAAAAATGCTTGTTTATTTTTTTTTATATATTGCACTTCACCATCATTGCTGGCTGGAATTTTGGGAAAAATAAGAATAAACATTTAAGGATAAGAATTATCATCATCATCATCCTTTGTCTGTTTTTCATGCTGGCATGGGTTGGACGGTTTGACCGGAGCTGGTAAGCTGGAGGGCTGTACCAGGTTCCAGTCTGATTTAGCTTGGGTTCTACAGCTGGATGCCCTTCCTAATGCCAACCACTTTACAGTATGTGCTGGGTGCTTTAATGTGCCACCAGCATGGGACACTCGGCACTAGTGCTTTTTATGTGGCACCATCACAAGTGCTTTTTACATGGACTCTGGGTGCTTTGGCTCTCGACATGGCTGCTTCTAGCAACAGGATTCTCGATGCTGCCACTTCTAGCAACAGGACTCTCAATGCGGCTGCTTCTAGCAACAGGGCTCTCAACACAGCCGCTTCTAGCAACAGGACTCTTGGCACGGCTACTTCTTGTAACAGGACTCTCGATACGACCGCTTCTAGCAACAGGACTCTCGACAACATGGCCACTTCTGGCAACAAGACGCTTTAAGTGGCCGCTTCTTGCAACAGGACTCTCGATGCAGCCGCTTCTTACAACAGGACTCTCAATGTGGTTGCTTCTTGCAACAGAACTCTCGACGCAGCTGATTTTAGCAACAGGACCCTCGATGCGGGCTACTTTTAGCAACATTACTCTTGACACAGCCGCTTTTAGCCACAATACTTTAGATGTGGTCACTTTTAGCAACAGGACCCTTGATGTGGGCCACTTTTAGCAACATTACTCTTGACGGGCCGCTTTTAGCAACAGGACTCTCAGCATGGCCGCTTTTAGACATGGATGCTTAACAGGCACAGGACTCTTGATGTGAATGGATCTTCTTGAATACAGCAAAGCACCAAGTATCTCGCTCCTTTGTCATCTCATCTGAAAGGTTCAGCGTTCTGAGGTCGTCCTTCAGTACTTTGTCCCATGTCTTCCTGGGTTTCCCTCTTCCACAAGTTCCATCCACTGAGTAAATGGCATTTCTTTATGGAACTATCGGCCTCTATCCGCATCACATGACCAAACCAGCGCAGTCTTCTCTCTTGCTCACCTTATCTAATTCCTCTTATGTCTAGCTTCTCTCTTAGTTCACTAACACTCTGTCGCACAGGTACACTTATATTACACATCCAGCAGAACATACTAGCCTTACTTCTTTCTAGCCTTCACATGTCCTCTGTATTCAGGGCCCATGTCTCACTTCCATGTAGAATTGTAGTTTGGATACATGCATCATACAGTCTTCCTTTTACATAGAGAGAGAGACCTTTCTCCGTCCTATTCTTATCCTAGCTCTGTACAGCCTCTCCCACTACTAATCTTGTCCCCTAGGTAGCAGAATTCATCTACTACCTCTAAAGAGCCTCCAGGTCATTTGACAGACTCGATTTCATGGGTATCTGCAGTTTTTATGGTTCCTGTGCATCTTCCACGTATGAACCCTGTTTTCTTTGATAATCTTCCTATTATTCCACAAGAATGACACAAAAAGGTAAACTTTATCAATTAACCATCTCTTGTGCTTGTTAAGGTTTCTCTTCAAAGAAAACCAATGGCATATCTTCACTTCCTCAACACAAAAACATACTAAAATCTGTCACTTTGCAGACTTAATTTTAGATATATAGTATCACTTCTACAGTCTATATTTTTGTTGTTTTTCAAGCCATCAGGAAAGGCTATTAAACCCACAAATTTACTGGCACATACATGTAATTATACTTATTCATTTATCCACACTAATATACATACATATATATATAAATACATATTTACTCAAATATACACGTGCCTCTTTTATTTATGGCGCATTTGGAGCTGGCAGTGCTTGAAATTTTCCAGTATTAAACTGCATGTTGTTTTGTTTAGCCCATTTACATATTGCATTTAAGCCTCACTGCAGACTTGCGACATCATCAGGGTTCTTTATTGCCTTTGATAATTTTGTATCATCGGCACAGCTGGTGACAGTGGCTGTCTGAGAGAGCTACTATAAACAGTAATGGCACCAGGACAGTTCCTTGGGGGGGCCTCACTCAGAATTTATATTTCTCTGCAACTGCCTAACTTCTATCTTTTGAGAAGTCATGTAGCCACTCTTCTAGTTTTACCAGCTATGCCAAGATTTCACAGCTTGTGATATATCATGCCATGATCCACATGTCAAAGGCCTTTGCAAAGTCATATTGACATTTGAATGCTTGAGTAAGAGCTGTGTGAGGAAGCTTCTTCCCAGATGGAAACCTTGTTGGGTATCGTTCAGCAAGTCATTTTCTTTTAAGAACATTATCGGTTTCCTTCTGACAATTCGTTCCATGACTTTGCTGATATGTGAAGTCAGAGAAATGAGCCTGTAGTTTTTAAGACATCATGAACAGGGTGCATGATGTCTTGTTTTAGCTTTTTAGGAAGTTTAGCATGTGCAAGGAAACTCTGGAAAAGTATCTGAAGTGGTTTAATTAAATACTACTTACATAACTACAAGAGAATAACTGAGAAGCCATTGGAACCAGTTGCTGAATTTAAGCTCATTTCATCTATGGCCTCTGTTACATCTGCCTCCTCAATGTTGATATAATTGATGACTGCCCTCTTCCTCTGAAGAATTGTAATGTCAAAGAACTCAGCCGGGTTATTTATTTGTATCTGTCTCAGTGGGGAGGTGAAGATACTTTTGAACTGTTCACTAAGCACTTCACTTATCATTCTGGGGTCTGTCAGCCATTCTTTGGAACAGTGGTCCTACTTTGTACTGTACTTTGGCTGTTTCCATTGCAAATTTATAGAAAGCTTTAGGGTTTGTTTTTATGCTTTCCACAGTTCTGTTCTCTCTCTCTCTCTCCTTCTGCTGTTTCCTTTTCATGGGAAAGTTTGATTCTGCATTCAATTTCCAAGAGTGTCTGTCTTAACTGGTTTGAGACTTTTGTTCTGCATCTCATAAAGATTTTCCTGTCTCAAGGAATTTTATTTTTGAGTATACTGCCCTGTTTTTCTGGGATATATTTAGTGTATATAGCATGTACTGTCGACATAAATTAAGTTTTAAGTCGTCTTTTATAGCCAGACTGTCAGGCTAGTTTTGTTTGAGGATCTCTTTGCAGATTGATTTCCTTTCCAGTTTGCTTTTTGGAAAATCAAGCAGGGTAGATGCCAGCAGTTTACTTAGGATGATACATTGTTGGTTCTACAATGTTGTAATTTGAGAAAGCTGTTGGCATCACCTTCATGTTATAGATAAGGTCTATATTATTTGTGAAACAGAAATCCAAAACGTTGTTACCCCTGAAGTGTCACTTGTTCCATAAACAGCATATTAGAAAGTTCAAGTAATGATTCTGCTTGCCTTTGTTTATGCAGTGACATCTCAGAGAGGATGTGACCTTCATGTCATTTAACATTTTTGAGGTTGAAGTTACCCAGGAGTAGTATATGGGTGTGTTGGTTCAAGTTGGTCAATACCTCTTCTATGCATCTGAGGCTATCCTCAAATTTACCAACATGTTTTGAGGACACTATAACTGTGTCACAGACCTAGTCTGAATATGGCCACAGGGTTAATGGTGTGACATCTTCATGGATGTACATCACCACTCCACTGTGACTTCATTCTCTTCTGCTTGTACGGAACACAGAGACATTGGTATGTGAACCTCCACATCATTTATGTCTGCATAGAGATGTGTTTCTGTAAGTGCAATGCATATGGCTTGACTGCATACAGTAAGATCCCTTAGGTATGTAATTTTACTTTTGCTGTTGCTTTGTAAGAGGCCAGAAAACTGGAAAAATGTTTGGTTTAGTGGCAATGGTGGCCATCCCGGGTCTATTATTTGTGGCAATCTTGTTTGTGGGTGTGTATGACTTAATTTTATTTGTAACTGTGACAGCTGTTGCACTATCTTTTGTGCCACATCTAAAAAATTTTGTTGTTTTACTGCTGCAGCACACTGTATCTGCATACTGCTTTTTGGTGGCCTTCTTATAACCACAGGCATATTGTGGGCTATGGACTTCCTTGGGTGTGATTTTATTCTACCTTGTTGGCTAAGTGGGGAGCGGTTATTACCTTGAGTTCCACTTTTCTTGGGCTTTGGATGCACAAAGTGGCAATTTGTCCCCGTCTCTCCATGCCAGCAGACTCATTGCAGGTAATATACTTGTGTATGTTCCCTCTGTTTTCCATTTCTATTGTCAGAGGTCTTTCTTGTCCCAAAATTTTTCTTTTTTATTTTGGGGATTCATTGGTACCTTCTTGTATGGGCAACCTCAGTTGTTTCTTTCCTTGGTTGTTATTCTTAGGCCCTGTTGTTTTTTGTTTTTTGTTTTTTTCTTTGTGTTATCTCCTGTGGAGGAGTGTGGTAAGATTATGGTTTCAATTTCTGGACCGAGTGACGTGTTGTGTTCTTGAACAAAACACATCATTTTACATTGCTCTAGTCCACTCAGCTGGTAAAAATGAGTAATCCTGTGATGGACCAGTGTTCCATCCAGTGGGTTAACATATATACAACACAGAAGCTGGGAAACCAGCCCTTACGAGCCCATAGGACTTCAAAGGAATAACTACAACTTACTTACTTGTACTTTTTTGTACTTGTGATGGCATTTACCCTGGGTCGGTTGAGCCAGCTCCAGCCAATGAATTTACTGTATCCCGAATGAAAGCAGACCATGCAAGGTGATCCAGCGCAATGGAAGATATGAGCGTCAGCCATTCGCGGTTCCACTGATGAACTTCATAAAGGCCTGGGCCCAAGATCAGCTCGGCATCTTGCCTGACTGTTTTGAGCTAGGTTTTCAGTTGGCCCCCTTGGCGTTTCTTCCAACCCTGAGGTGGTACTGGGTCGATGGATTCACGGATGACGTCACCAGGTTGTCTGCGAAGAGTGTGACCGAGCCAGCGAAGACGTCTCTTGAGAAGAGCTTGCTGCAGGGAGGAGATATTGCATCTTGTCCGAACAGTGGTATTGGAGATGAATTGCTGCCATTGAGCATGAGTACTACTACTACTACTACTACTACTACTACTTTGCTCCTGATTGTTTTGGGGAGCTTCTGTTTTTCTTTTTCAGCTCTTTTACCTTCTTGGTTGGTGATAACAGGGTGATTAGTGCTAGTATCTCCTTTCCTGGCAGGTCTCTCACTCATGGCTTCATTCTTTGATCCTTTGGCAGTTTGCAGAGCCAGGGCTGCATCTATCACTTGCATTGGTGTCTCCATTCTTGTCATCTTTTTTGTGTTCATTATCAAGGATGCTAATGTGAGGTCTGACAAGAGCATAGGAATGGATGAATTTCTGCTTCTTTCACTCTATCTGAGCTGTGGTCCTTCTATAATTGTTATTCTTAAGCTCTATTGTGTTATCACCTTTCAATATTTGCCAGCCTCTCAAAAACAATTGCAACTCTGAGCTCCATCCTTACTGTGATTGTTGGCCATTTTCTCCTGTATATATTTAGAGAGAGAGAGAGAGGAGAGAGAGATTGTATAAATTTGTGTAGATCTGAGTGAATATACCTATACACACATGTTTATGTGGAGAGAGAGATTGTATAAATTTGTACAGATCTATGAGTGAATATACCTAAAGAGATTACAAAAAGACACAAAGACATGGGGAATGATTTATATATGTGTGTATGAGTATATATTTATAGATATCTTTGTACAGATATATTCTCATATACACAAACACACACACATCCACAGAGAGAGAGGGGGAGCGAGTAAAACACAGAGAGAAGGAGAGAAAGTAAATTAGTAGAATATGACCATTTTATACAAGAAGGCTAGAAAAGAAACTGAGAGACATACACTGAGAATAATTAATTAAGTAGAATACTTAAATGGACAGTAGCACAGATGTATGTTTAAAAGATATAAACGCCAAAAATTGCCAATCAGTTTGCGATTTCATCCCACGATTCACAAATCTCTTGAGTTTTATGGTTAGCAAAGTTGCAGAGTGTAAACTGTAGCAGTGATTCAAAACATAACTGCTAGATTCTTGGCTTGGTCAGACACCATCAATGAATTACCATGGTCTATAAATTGAGCAATCGGCATGAGGCTGTGGCGTGATAAGGTTTTCCCGATCGTTCTAGAATAAAACTTCTTGTCCCCTATAAAAACCGTTTTTGGCGCTTTTCTAATCGCAGAGTGTTGAAGGTGGCTGACTGACTTGCACCTCTACTCTTGCCATGCAGATAACTCTGTTTTTGGACAGACCGATCAGAACATTTGCACAATGTCTCATAAGTAACTTCTGCGAATGCAGCATGATTTTTCTCTCTCCCAGTCGGCAATTATTAATATTGTTCATTGTAAATAGCCAACATCAAATATCTTTATGTCTGGTAATAAATATTCAGTTAAATGTTTGCGAGTTTGCTTCATGCAGCCAACAAAATATATCTTCATTAACCAGCGCAGCTTGAGCGGTGGCAAACCATCCTGTGACAATGTAAACCAGTTCTTAGAAACTACGATGTATTTTGTAAGGTAAAGCACATTACCTTGAAATTCAGCTACATTTGATATCTTTTAGGAGTCAATAAATTCTGTACACATTACATCTGTTCAATATAAAAAATTTTGCCTAAGTATTATATGATGTTTATGGAAGTATTACATGAAGTATTTATTATATGATGTATTATACGATGTTTATGAAAGTGTTTTATTCAGATCACGTGTTTTGGGATTCAATTTTGATATTTATCACAAGCAAGGATTTTGATGGCTGGGCAAAATTTTGGTCTATATGATATATTGATAAATAAATATAATCTTAACCAGAAAATACTTTCAATTTTGTATACAACTGATGTTTCTGCAATTTGCCAGAGCAGAAATGCACATGTGCAAAGGTCTATCTGCCATCTTATTTATATAGGTGGTGCTATTAAGTTAGACATGGCCTGGGCCAGTATTGGCTGAAACATATCAAAGTTATATATATATATAAACATACATACATGCATATGTGTGTGTGTGTAATAAAAAAAAAATAATGCACTGAAATTTTTATGCTAAAAAATATTTATGTAATAAAATGTTTTTGTAATTAACTGCTTTTTTGCTTTTCTAAGTTATTCATGATTAAGTAATTTGTGATGATGTTATAGTTTCATGCTAATAAGTTGTTATTATTCCATGTTGATTGATCAGATTTTTTTGTAAGTAAATAGATTATCAGGGAGATAATCATTGATTGTTATTATTAGCAGGGAAGGTGGTGAGCTGGCAGAATTGTTAGCACACTGGGCAAAATACTTAGCGGCGTTTCATCCGTCTTCACCTTCTGAGTTCAAATTCTGCCGAGGTCAACTTTGCCTTTCATCCTTTCGGGGTCAATAAAATAAGTACCTGTTGAACACTGGCGTTGATGTAATCGACTTACCTCCATACCAGAAATTGCTGGCCTTGTGCCAAAATTTGAAATCATTATTAGAAGCAGGGGAGGTAATTCCCCATTTTGTGACGATAATGTGAATTAATTATATGTAGATTAGTTATAGATAAATAGAATTAATTGGATTGAATAAAACTGATAAAATTGATTATATGTTCATATATGTTCATTGATATTTTTCAATGAATGTAGTCTCTTTATTTATCTGCTGCTGTTCAGAACTTATTCTACTTGCATTGATATAAAGAGAATATTTTGTTTGGCTGAAAATCCCAAGCACATCTATTTATGTGTTTGCTGAGCTGTATTTGTCTGTATCTTAAGAAGCGAATTTGTTCTCTATGTAGTGTTGTTTTTCCATCTATTTACTTTTTTTCCTTCCTGTCCTTAGTAAGTAAGGCATGCCTTTTAATACATTAATAACTTTATCTTTGTCTTGTGTCTGGGAGTGTGGTTGCTGTTGGCCTCTGTGTTGACATGTATTTAGGTGACTGCCTACTTCTTACATATACACCTACATCACACTGTGATAATGGTACAGATCTATGTCAATAATTTCTAATCTTAATTGCTGATGGAATAGATGTCTTTCTTTTTCTCTAAAAAATATGATTAAAGAAAACACAGAGTATTAGCAAGCCAAATGAATGATATATCTTTTGGAGACAAAACATTATCTACTGATTTACTTTATTTTATTTTTATCTTTTTTACCTCTGCAACCTATTTCTTGACCAGTTGATTTGAATTGTGGTTTATTCTTCAATTATTTATTTATCTATTTGTTTATATTGTTTTGCTTGTGATATGCAAATGTATTCATATAAACACACCTACTGGCTATAGGTATAAGTTGTTGATAATCCAAGATACAGAAGCCAGTGAATTTTATACATAACTCTGAAGAGTCAACGTTTGATTGTATCAGTATATTGATACCTCAGGAATCTATAGTTGCATATATTATAATAATATGGCAATACTATTTATCTTTGTCTTCTCTCTGGGAGTGTGGTTGCTGTCAGCCCCTATTAAATAATGGAGGCTGACATTTGGCCTCTGTGTATTTAGGTAGCCCCCCCCCCCGTCTCATACACATCTACATCACATTGTGATAATAGTAAAGAACTATGTCTATAGTTTCTAATCTTAATGGCTGATGGAATAGATATCAAATGTCAATGAAACCATTGCAAATATATGTAATAAAATGACTTGCTCACTCCATTTTCCTTGTGACTAATTATATTTATATGTGGTGGAGATTAAGATAAGCACCAGTATAAATATTTAGTTCCTATATACGTTTCACCATTGCAGTTAATTGGAACTTGGCATTGGATGTTCCAGGTGCATTTGGATGCTTATCTGCAGTTAGGCATCCAAATGTTATGTATATATATTTATTTATTTATGTATGTGTGTGTGTGTGTGTATACACATACACACACACACATGGATGCCTATCTGCAGTTAGGCATCCAAATTTTATGTATATATATATATTTATTTATTTATGTATGTGTGTGTGTATATATGTATATATATATGATGGACTCTCCCGTCGTCTTCGACGTATGAGCGTTCAGCTTTTGCTGAACTACCTGCACATTTAG
>JAOPUL010004099.1:116085530-116103710 GCA_027564515.1 Octopus rubescens
TAAGAAGGGCAGGGGTGGCACTACTGTCTGACATGGTCTCTGCCAGGAGAAAAAGAATGGCTGGACACGTGCTCCGATTGCTAAAGGAGAGACCAGCGAATGTAGCAATGGACTGGGTGCCGGAAACGGGAACAGGAAGAGAGGAAGGCCAAAGAAGACATGGAGACATGCGTTCCAGGAAGACCTGAACGAGATGCATGTCAGCTGGCATGGTGCAAGAAGGGTCACCAGGGACCAGAGTAAATGGAGGGGACTCGTCGCCCTATGTTCCAATAGGAACAGGCAGAAATAAGATAAGATAAGTGTGTGTGTGTGTGTGTGTGTGTTTGTCTTTGTGTCTGTGTTTGTCCTTCAACTACCACTGCTTAACAACTAGAGCTGGTTTGTGTACATCCC
Organism: Octopus rubescens; assembly: GCA_027564515.1. Taxonomy (NCBI): domain Eukaryota; kingdom Metazoa; phylum Mollusca; class Cephalopoda; order Octopoda; family Octopodidae; genus Octopus; species Octopus rubescens. Next base: position 116,085,927 of record JAOPUL010004099.1, read on the forward strand.
TGTAACTTAGCAGTTTGGCAAAAGAGACCGATAGAATAGGTGCTGGGATTGATCTGTTTCACCAAAACCCTTGAAGGTGGTGTATCAGCATGGCTGCAATCCAGTGACTGAAACAAATAAAAGACCAGTAAAAGAGAGTTTTGCAGAAAATATGATATGAATTCTATACATCTAGGTGAACCATTGAAGCAATGAACAAGTACTGGGAGTACTGGGAAATACCGTACTGATTTGAACACCTCAGATATATAAAAATAGCTGGCATGACAACAAGGGTTTCTGTTGATCCAATCAACAGAAGAGCCTATTACTATTCATGTATTTCAATTCAATTTAATTAATTAATTTTTTTCCATTGTTTTCTGTTTTGTTTTGTTATCTTCTTTTTTTCTTGTATTGTTTCTTCACATAACTTCATTTTATCCTGAAAATGAACAATCTGGTGTGTTTATAGTTTAATGGCCTACCAATGTATATAGTGAATCTCTTTGCCCTAGGAGTCGAGAAGACACTCGGCAAGAAATGGAAATAAAATTGAAAGAAGAAGGAAAACTAATAATAATAATAATAATAATAATAATAATAATAATAATAATAATAATAACAATGGTTTCAAATTTTGGCACAAGGCCAGCAATATCGGCAAAGGGGTAAGTCGACTACATCGACCCCAGTTTTAAACTGGTACTTATTTTATCGACCCCAAAATGATGAAAGGCAAAGTCAACCCATTTGAACTCATAATGTAAAGTCAGAAGAAATGTAACTAAGCATTTTTTTTTCCGGCACGGTAATGATTCTGCTAGCTCGCCACCTTAATAATACTAATAATGATTTCTATACTGGGCACGAAGGCACGAAATTTTAGGGGAGGGGAGTAGTCGATTACATCGACCCCAGTTCGTAACTGGTACTCACTTTATCGACCCCGGAAGGATGAAAGGCAAAGTCGACCCCGGCGGCATTTGAACTCAGAACATTAAGTTGGAAGAATTGCCACTAAGCATTTCTTCCAGCGTGCTAACGATTCTGCCAGCTCGCTGCCTTATAATAATAATAATAATAATAATCTTTTCTACTATAGGTACAAGGCCTGAAATTTTGGGGGAAGGGTCTAGTCAATTTCATCAACCTCTGTGCTTGACTGGTACTCATTTTATCAATCCCAAAAGGACGAAAGGCAGTCAGCCTTTGGCAGAATTTGGTCTCAGAATGTAAAGCCAAAAGAAAGTCAATAAGCATTTTACCTAACTTGCTAATGTTTCTGCCTGCTCAGCGCATTTATAATAATGATAATAATAATTCTTTCTACTATAGGCACAAGGCCTGAAACTTTGGAGAAGGGGGCTAGTCGATGACATCGACCCCAGTTTTTAACTGATACTTATTCTATCAAGCCCGAAAGGATGAAAGGCAAAGTTGACGTTGGCAGCATTTGAGCCCAGGGCGTAAAGCTGGAAAAAATGCCACTAAGTATTTTATCCAGCATGCTAACAATTCTGCTAGCTTGCCACCTTTATAATAATAATAGTAATAATAATAATAAATGTCCTGATGCAGCACCAGACAGTGGCTATCTTGGTTTCTGATCTTAACTGATTGGAAGTGTTAACATGTGCATGTTTTGTTTTGGTGTAAAAGATGGGCTACAGCAAATATTCTGCTCAATTCCACTGATTTGCTTGTCAGTTGCTTGACTTTAACCAGTTGAGCATGTCCCTTAGTGGTTGACAATATATATACCTCTGATCATGAGCAGGAGTTGTGGGGGAGCATCATAGCCATGTGTTGAGAGGAATTCTTTGGGGTTTGGATAATTCACCTCTGGAAAGATGGGTGTTTCATTCATCATCCTTAAACAACCTTTATTCGGGGACCTTTTGAGTGAGATAGGCTACATGACCTGAAGAAAATTCTAACTGGGCCCCACCTGCAAGGTCATGCACTGTTTATCTTGATATGAGATCACCATGTCATGCACATATGGTTGTGATGCATGTGCCTGGTGTACCCTTATCAGACGAGTAATCATGATGGGTATATTGGGCTTCATATATTTGTACCCCAGTGTCACTTTGATGGTATGCACTGCTTTCTCACTCAATAATAATAATCCTTTCTATACTGGACACAAGAGCCTGAAATTTTTGGGGGAGGGGAGTAGTTGATTTCATCAACCCCAGTTTGTAACTGGTACTCACTTTATCGACCCAGAAGGATGAAAGGTAAAGTCAACCCCTGCAGCATTTGAACTCAGAACGTAAAGTCGGAAGAAATGCCACTAAGCATTTTTCTCGGCGTGCTAACAATTCTGCCAGCTTGCCGCCTTCACTCAATAATAATAATGATGATGATGATTTCTTTAATTTGCCACCAGGGTGATGGATTACAGGGATGATACAAAAATAGATTTAAAGTGTGGGGATTTACATATAATCGAAGGATAAAAAGAATGTATACATGGTATACAATATAAAGAGAAAAAAACAGATGATAATAATGCAATGCTCCTGATGATTCAGGATGATTGCATCATGATCATTTCTCAAGGGCCAATCAAGGAACCCCCACCATCTAAGATCTTCCTGAACACCAAGTTGAAGTAGCCTATCCATTTTTGCTCTCCAGCTTACAATTCTATACTTAGAGTGGTACCATCCACTGTTGCCATCCATTCTTACCATATCATCATCATCATTATTGGTTTTAACGTGCATTTTTCTATACTCAGATGGAATTTGTTGAGACAAATTTTCTATGGCTGACTACCCTTCCTCACCTTTCAACCCTCACCTTTCAATTAATTGACTTGAGAACAGCACCTCCCTCTCCACCCTCACCTACTTCTTCAAATGAAATTTTAAGAAGTTGATGAGAGCTTTACCAAAGAGGAGAACATCACTTTTTCCATTTTTTTTATTATAAGAAAAGCAAGAAGCCACTTAGTGTAAGAGACTATGAAGAAGGAGAAATTAAGATGAAAGGAATGAGTTTACTTTAGACTTGAAAGAGTTCAGGTCTTAAGAAGGAAAACAATGGTATGAAAGAGAGTTCTAAAGTCTAACAGTTCAAAGAAAATAGTTACAACCGTAGAAAGACTTCCTTATTTGTGGAAGCACAAAGTGCATTTGGATGAAGAAACTGTGAGTTTCAAGTCAGGTGAGATGGTACAAAGTTATCTGGAAGTAAGAGAAAAAGTTCATCAGAGTGTTTCCTGTAGCAATAACGATAGAAAAGACGAAGACTGGTGACCGTCACATCAGTGTGACAAGGATTGCAGAGTTGAGACAAAAGAAGGACCAATCAAATTAGAGACTCGCTTCTGAACCCAGTTGAGGAGATCCAAGTGACAAGATGGTGCATCTGCTCAATATGTCAACAGTATTCCATACAAGGACGAATTGTGGACTTGTAAAATTACAAAATGGCTTCCAGCTTGATCAGATGGTAACCGGGCAAGGCACAATGGTGACGTGGTAAACAATAACAGAAATAATGTAGGCATTCACCACCTCCTCTTTCAGAGACAGCTTCCTGTTGGTCCATTTCTGTGTAAAACTACTCATCCCATTTATCCTCTCATCCTAGTTCCTGTCCATCTGGAGGTCGGGACCAAACATGGCCCCCAGAGGTTTAATCTGTCCATTGTTCCATCATCCAATGATGCTAACAATTGTGCTGACTGTCTCTTTTGGTGGCATCCAACACCATGACAATGACATCATTCATGTATTCCAACATGGTCCCTTGAGTTCGAAAGTAATTCCCTTCAACTTTGGTAAGAGTGGCTTGAGAATCAGCATGTACAGATAAGGCAAGAGTGGGAAACCCTGATGGACTGATCATGTGAAACAGTCCTGAGAGGTGGCACTAACACCTTGGCCAAAATCTTAAACTCTGTGTTCAGCAGAGTTCTGAGTCAAAAATTGCCTACCATGTTCTCTTTGTCAGCATCCTTTTCCCCCAGTTCACAGCTCTAGGAATTCTCCTGTTCTTCTGCCAGTTACAGTAGACATTTGCCAAGAGGTCCCCAAACAAGTCTGGCATAAACTCATAGAGCAGACCATCCAAACCTGGAAATTTACACCATATGCAACCACTCTTTGCCTCACATATTTCAGCAGCCATTGAGGTAGGAACTAAAGTCTGTTACCATCTCTCACCTGGCCCTGAACAGTTGGATGAAGCTGGCCCTGAACAGTTGGATGAAGTGCTGCTGAAAAGCTGAACATATCTGCTTAGAACTGTGTAGTACATGCCTATCCTGATCCGTCAAAGTCCTAATTGTGGATTTGCTTCCACATTGTGGCTCCACCACTTAGACCCCATCAGACAGCTTTTGTTCCCTCATGGACCATAGCTCTGACAATGTAGCCTTCATGTTTCATTTTGAAGAATTGATCAAGGAACATTCTTGCTGCTAACATGTCAGATATGATGTCTTTACTAATTTCCACTTCTAGATTATTAAGTAGTTCTCTCTCTAATCTGTTTCTCTTTATTGCTAGCTCTTTGCTAAAAGCTATCAATACTGCTCTAATGGCCCTCTTCAGGGTGCCCCCCACCAGTTGTTGACAATTGACCCCATCAATTGTCACTTAACTAATTTATTAATCAGGCTCCTATAGTCTTTGCATGCCGGTAAGGCTGCAATCAATTTCCAGTCACTAGGTCCCTGTCTATGAGTCCTATGTAAGTTAACTAGGCAGATCAGAAATTTATGATCTGTGTAGCTGACTAGTTTGAACTGTGTACATGCGACACTATCCCAATTTGCTGGCCTAACAATGACTCTATCAAAATACAATCTAGATGACCTGCTATGGTTTCCTCATGTCCACATTGACACATCAGAGTAATCCAGTCAGTACCTATCAGACAGTTGGAAACTTCTGAACAGGTTTTCAAGGCTTTTGCACCTACTTTTCCTATGCTTTAGCTCCATATATCCTCTTGTGCTTCAAAAATACAATTCCAATCCCTCACTTGCAGGATATTCCCAGGAATGCTTCTAGATGTTTTAATAAATCTGGCCTTCCTGCACCTGTCAGGGCATAAACAGCCATCTGCATTCACATCCTGGATCACCAGCTTACTCTCCTAGTTCAAGAAGATTACCCAAACCTTATGATCCAAGGATTTCTGAAATATCACTACCATTCTGCCAGTCGATTTCGACAGACACAATGAGACACAATGAGAAAATCTCATAAGTCATCGAAAATGGGGCTTGATGCATGCTCTGCAGAGATTCTGGTTTCACTGATGGTTACTACATCTATGTCAAGGAACCTGAAATCATTAAACAAGTGACCTTGCTTCCAAATAAATCCCAGACTGCATACATTTATACACCCAACTCTAAGAACAGCCATGTTTTTCAAAGACAAAAAAATGGAAGGGCGTCTTTGAGGATTCAGCCTCCTCATTGGTGTAGGAAGAATTATTCAAAGGCCTGCATAAGGTTTGTTTGTCTAGCTTTAAACAAAAAGGCCCAATGTCTGCAAGATTTTTTAAAAGTTCAAGATAACTATTTGCATCTGTTTGAATTAATAGTCATTCTTTGGAGTGGGATGTTGACAGCAGTTTGTCTAAGCCCTCCCCTCTTGTGACAATATTTTTTTCTATTACATCAGATCACTGGTGCTCTTTCAAACAGCTGTGAAGTTGATGAGGGGCTTCAGCTTGCATACTTGGTTGTATGGGTTGTTGTTGTTGATGTATATGTTTTAGTGCTTTCTTTTATTGCTGTGGTTATGGTTGTATTTGTGAGTGTCATTTTGTTTGTTGTTGTTGTTGGAGTTTTTGGTGGTGGTGGTGGCGGTAGTGTTGGTGGATGATTTAAAGATAGTTTTTTCTCCATCTTGCCTTTTGGCTTTTAATTTGGGACAGCTTTGTTTTAGAATTGTCTCTCATCCTTATCTTGACATATCTTTTGTGACAATTTCATTTTCTCCTCCTTACATGATAAGGTTTTTGCATCCATTGTGTTAGGAGTTAGAGCTGGATCTGTGTGTGTGTGTAATTGATTCCTCTGAGTTACTGGACCTGCAGATGAATGACCTCTCCTGCTTGTAGGGGTGGTAGTTGTGGAATTACTGATTTGTTATTCATGATGCTCATCTCTACCACTACTGTTGTTGTGGTTGTTTTTCAATGTAGCTCCTGGTTGTTGCTTCAGTTATTGCTGTTGCTGCTGTCATCATACATGGAAGTTGTGCTTTTTGTTGCTGCTCTTAGTGGGCTTTCCTCCAGCTTCATTTTATTGTTGTGAGAAGAAGTCTTTTAAATGGGAGTTGCTCCCACAGATGTGTTATTTTGGGTTTTTTAGCCTTTCACTATGATCCAGAGTTGTATCTTGTTCAACCAAGGTATCCAGGCCTCCAATTACTACACATGCCACCATCCACTAGGTGTCTAATTTTAATGGCATGACTAATATTTTGATTTTTATCACACACCAACCAAGGTATGTGGTGAGAAGCAGATCTCCATGTTTGCACTGGATAATTGAATGTTTCTGTGCAAGGGCTTCTGTAAGGAATCCTACTTTCACAGAGTCATATTGTATTACTCATGCTATAAAGTCAATGTCAGTCCATAACCTCTTTAAACATTTTTTGACTTAGATGTGTAATCTTTAATAGAAATACAACTGTATAAAATAGTTCTTCTGGCATCAATTCCATCAATTCTGAAGGGACAGCAATGTCAGGTTTTTCTCTTTCCTCTATTGTGGAACTTTTCTGCTTCAATCAGGTTCCTGTGTTTTTCCAAGGAAACTTGCTCCAGAAACCTTGTTATTCCTTCAAAGGAGTGGTTTTTGTTGTTGATATTGTTGTAGTTGCTACTGTTGTTGGAGGAGATGGTGGTGTTTCCAGAGGCCAAAATGAATGTGCTTATAGTGTAATCTGTAGCAGTGGATGAAGTTGTAAGACTAGTAGTAGTTGTGAAGATGATGTTTATGGTGTTGGTGTGGCTGATTGGCAAAGGCAGAAATTTATTGATATTGTTACTGTTGCTGCTGTTGTTTTTATTATTTTCTATTTTTTGTGTGACTGTTGCTGATCTCCACAAATTTGCTTGTTTCAGTAGCAAGGCTGCCTAGTTTTTCTCTCTCCCTCTCCTTCATAACATTAATGTCACTTTTTTCCATCTCTCCCCTTCCCACATTGATGTACCTTCCTCTCTTGATGATTATTGAATCCATGATGAAAAATGAAAGCAAAACAAACTTTTCTATTTGATGCAAAAGTTAAATCAGAAAGTCCCTTTTTATAATAAAAGAAGCTCACCAACAGTCAGTAGATCCTTTCTTTTCTATCATTATACACAAATGAAATGGAAACACAGTGAATTTCAGGGTGAAAAACATCAATTTGTTGACAAATATTTTTGAGCCAAATTTAAGCATGGCTTGTCAGAATGCCGGTAAGAGCAATAGCAACAACAACAACAATAATAATAATGGTGGTGGTGGTGGTGGTGGTGGCAGTAGCATCTGTGGTGGTAATAGTAGTAGGGGTGGTGGTGGTTAACCACATTTTCTCTGGTTCAACAGTCATGACAGAGTTAGGTCTTACACACACTGGAAGTAATGTTAGCATTATGAAATACCAACAGAAAAGAGATTGCATAGATATACATCAGAAAGGTCTCTGAGAATGGCAACACAACCATGCTCTGGGATATGCCATTACACACAGACAGGGAGATCAAGGTTCACTGGCCAGATATTGTCAAGTACAACCAGGAAAAAAATGCCTTCATCAGTCCCTACAGATGATAATGAATCTCTAAAAAAGATGGAGAAATTATTCAAATAATAATAATAATAATAATAATAATCCTTTCTATACTGGGCACAAGGCCTGAAATTTTGGAGGATGGGGATAGTCAATTCAATCGACTCCACCACTCAACTGGTACTTATTTTATCGACCCCGAAAGGATGAAAGGCAAAGTCAACCGGCAGCATTTGAACTCAGAACGTAAAGTCAGAATAAATGCCGCTAAGCATTTTTCCCGGTGTGCTAACAATTCTGCCAGCTCGAATAATAATAATCCTTTCTACTATAGGCACAAGGCCTGAAATTTTTGGGGAGGGAGATAGTCAATTTCATCAACCCCAGTGCTTGACTGGTACTGATTTCATCAACCCCAAAAGAATGAAAGGCAAAGTCGACCTCAGCGGAATTTGAACTCAGAATGTAAAGCTAGAAAAAATGCCTTTAAGCATGTTGTCCAGTGCAGTATATTTCTAGCATAGTCACAAGCCTAGAATGTTAGTTTATACTATTGATGTCAGTACTTGATTGGTGTCAACCCCAAAAGAATGTAAAGAGGGAGAACAAATACTGCAAAGCATTTTGTCTGACAGTCTGATGACTATTACCAATAATAATAATAATCCTTTCTATACTGGGCACGAAGGCCTGAAATTTTTGGGGAGGGGAGTAGTCGATTAGATCGACCCCAGTTCATAACTGGTACTCACTTTATCGACCCCGCAAGGATGAAAGGCAAAGTCAACCCCGGCGGCATTTGAACTCAGAACGTTAAAGTCGGAAAAATTGCCGCTAAGCATTTCTCCCGGCGCGGTAACGACTCTGCCAGCTCGCTGCATCACATCCAGGCATTAATATGTATCCCCTTTTCTAGTGTTTTCTTCTAAGATGTCGGCCCTCAGGAATCGCGTTCCTATCCATGTTCTTGCAGTCATTTGCTCAATAACGCCAATATCATTACGAGCGCAACAAGATTTAAGCTAAAATTCTTGTTTCTATTGTTATTTGTAGTATTATTTATGTGTGCCATGTTAGTGTTTCTGTGTGTATGTGGTTAGTATAACAGAATAGTAGAATGAGCTCCGATCGAATCAAGAATGCGATAAGAATTCAATTCAAATTTGTAGCTACTTCGCTTCACTTATTTGATAAGTGAACCTGCAAAAATCACGAGCATCACCACGCCTCTAAAGACAATAGAGTTCGCCCCAATATACTATACTTGTATCTATAGGCGTCACTTACAGTATGATATGATATCATGTACCATGCTTTCGCAAGTTGTTTTCGGTCCCTATGTAGTCGCGAGTAGACATAGATATCCTTTCGGCCTGCCCATCCCTTGAGCCAGCAGAACACCTAGGGTGTGACACCTGGAGGGAAAAAGAGCTGCACTAGCACTTGGCTGGTACCTATTTTCAGATGATAAGTACACAACGCGCTGCCCGGTCCAAGAATCAAGCCTACGATCTTATGATCGTGAACCCAACGTTCCTAACCACGTACCTTTACACACTCGCATGTAGATTAATAAAATAGTTATTTTCTTCCAATTTGTGAAGCTACATATTTCGGGAGAGGGAGTGATCTATTTATCGAACCTGGACATGCTTAGTTCGCATTACTCCGTAAGGGACATATGGCTGGTTTCCCTGTTTCTCTGGCGTATATAATACTTCCTGGATAGGACGCCAGTCCGTCACAGGATTACTCATTTTTACCAACTGAGTGGACTGATTACAACGTGAAATGAAATGTTTTGCTCAAGAACACCACGCATGGCCCGGTCCAGGAATCGAAAGTACAATCTTACGATCATGAATCCAACGCCCTAACCACTAAGCCATGCGCCTCCACTAACCTGTACATGAGTGGTACATAATTTTAATGAGTCCGGAAGGATGAAAGGTAAAGTCTATGGCAGCGTGATTCAAACTCAGAACTGAAAGTCTGAAGGTCTGCCAGGATCCTCAGGAATCATAAGACCGGAGCTTAATCCGATTTATATGGAATATACTAAATGACTGAGGTTACAAAACTCCCACCACCCTGAACGGGACGCCAGTCCGTCGCAGGGTTAACTTTCTAGCTATTCCTGGAACTCATTTACATCTGAGTGAACTGGAGCAGCGTGAAATGGAAGTGTTTTGCTCAAGAACACAACGCACCACCCAGTCCAGGAATCGAAACCACGAACTTATAATCGTAATTGCAACACCCTAACTACTAGGCCATGCGCCTTCTGTGTATCTACCACTAATAAAAATTGGTTTCAAATTTTGGCACAAGGCCAGCAATTTCGGGGGAGGGGTTAGTCGATTACATCGACCACCCAGTGTTCAACTGGTACTTATTTTATCGATCCCGAAAGAATGAAAAGCCAAGTCGACCTCGACGATATTTGAACTCAGAACGTAAAGTCAGTCGAAATGCCGCTAAGCATTTTGCTCGCCGTGCTAACGATTCTGCCAGCTCGCCGCCTCCACCACTAATTAAATAATACTGTGATATACTGAGAGAGGACAAATAAGAAGCGTCGAAAACTGTCCAGCTCTTTACCTTTTGAGTTCATATCACAACGAGGTCAACTTTGCCTTTCATAATATAGGATAACAAAATACCAGTAAAGATAATATACAATGCTAGTCAAGAACTAGGGCCGATGTATTCGACCAACCTCCTTGTTTCTAATTTAAACAAAGTCTAAACTAGGAATAATATTAAGAAACGAATCCGTCTCTTTTCATTAGTGTATCCATATCCAGAACACATAGCACTGATTAATTAGAGGCAACAGTACCTTTTCCCCTTCAATTGTATCTCATAGAAACGCTCAGCACATTTCCTTGCTTTCATCAATATGCTCCAGATCCATGGTTCTCAACCATTTTTTACCTATGGACCCCTTTGATTACTATTCTATTCTGGTGGACCCCATACTCATTCTATATTTATAAACTAGTTTTATAGATGTTTTTCAAAATTCGTATTATATTTTTCATACATTCACTTGTGTAGGTTGAACTATGCAAAACATTAGAGAAAGAAACCTAGATTTTTCTTGCAATACATATATCTAAATCAAAACTTTTCATGGACCCTTAAAATACTGTAAATCCCCAATTTACTATTTTGCTTGTGTGGACCCCCAAAATATTATATGGACTCTGGTTGAGAATCACTGCTGTAAATTATTAAATTTATCGTTCACGAGGTGGTTGGAACGCTACAATTGGAATCCGCTTTGAAGGAGAATATAATTTTGTACGTCTTTGAAATTAATACATGTTTCTCTAAAATAAAAGTCTGAAAACTTGTGGAATGCGCCTTGTGTGTGTGTGTGTGTGTGTCAAATCCAAAGTCGATCTTTATGACTAAGCATGATTTTAAATGGGGAAACTAGAAAAATATAAAATGAAGCATCTATCAGAAAAGTGGAACGAATCATGAAACTCTGATTCGAACAAGAACTGAACACCATAATCCTTTCTACTATAGGCACAAGGCCTGCAATTATGTGTGTGGGGGAGTCGATTATATCGACCCTAGTACTCAACTGGTACTTATTTTATTGACCCAGAAAGGATGAAAGGCAAAGTCGACCTCAGAGGAATTTGAACTTTGAACGTAAAGGCAGAGGAACTGCCGCTAAGCATTTTGTCCGGCGTGCTAACGATTCTGACAGGAGCTATACACTGATCCCCCGCCCCTGCACATTTAACGAAGAGATATAAACATCATATACTCATCACATACACCTAGTACATAATACATGCCATGAACCAACGAAGTAGCAACTCACGCTCTACCGTCTTGAACAAGGAAGAACACGTGGATGATACACTTGTAACTATATAAAAAGATGGGATAGACACGGCTGAAACGCTTTTGATTATAGGCTTCTTCGATCTGAAGAAGCCTACAAGCTGACTTGGGGCTAAATAACAACAACTAAGCACCAAAATAGCAATTAAACCTTGAATAAGCTTACGAAGAAATCATTGTGTGGTCGCTCAACCTTTCAGGGGGAAGAAGCCAACGCTCCCTCAAATAAAACCTTTAGGCAATCTTTCGTTTTAGTCAGCAAATCTTCGGTAATGTCCGTAAACATTGTTTACTTTTTTTACTTCCGTTTTCTTGACGTGTAGACGACGTCGTCTCATTCAGTTTATGTCTCCCACACACACATACATGCCAAAAAGCAAACGTCGCCTTCTACGTCATGAAAACAAAAATAAATAAATAATAAATTTCTCCGGACATTATCAGCTGATCAAAAAGTGCCAGATGTGCTGGTCAAGACAATAGATTGCCAACGTTTATGTACACTTGATAATGTGGTCATTGATACTTTATCTGAAAAAATGTTGAGACAATCTCGGTTGGAACGAATGCCTTTTGATTCCAGGTCCCTTCGATCAAAGCTGTCCTAGGGTTAAATAACAAATACTAAATCTTAAAGAGTGGTTGGTCATTATTAATATTAAAAAAAAAATCCGTTCAATAAAATTGACGAAATAATTGGAAAAAAGAACCGACCCCACTTTTTTTTTTAGGTCTTCTGTAGATGGTCAAATTTGTTCGAGTCATCCTGGCTGCCAGACTTCCGGTCAACGCCTCTTCTATGGATCTGCGTACCATTAATGACGCCACGCTGTCTAAAGGCAAAGACATTTGATACTCAATGGCCAATCCTACGATATATATTAAACACATGACGTGACGTGTTATACTTCACTGACCTAATCTATTCTGCCAAATCTTTTCATGAGACAGCCAGACGGCGACATGATCGGAGAATATGTCTGTACGGCTTAAAGATGTGAACACTGGGATAAATCCAAGAACGATAGGCAATGAATCCGCAGAGTCGTTAAAGCGTCGGACAAAATAGCGGCCATATTTAGTTACTGTCGTAAAACGTCCTGTGTTCGAATCCCGCGAGTTCGGTCAACTTTGCCTTTCAACCTTCCGGATTCGATTAAATGTAGTGTCAATCAAGTACCGGAATCGATTTAATGTTTTATAAAGCATTCTACGTATAGGTGGGATTATAGTAGACCAGTGATTCTCAGCCATTTGTTATCTATGGACCCCTTTGGTTCCTATTGTACTCGGGCGGATCCTCATAGCTATTCAATGTTTTTTTTTAAATCCTATCTTTTACCTTTTACTTGTTTCGGTCATCAGACTGTGGCCATGCTGGGGCACCGCCTTGAATATTTAGTCGAATGAATCGACCCCAGTACTTATTTTATCGATCTCTATTGCCGAACCGCTAATGTTACGGGGACGTAAACTAACCAACACCGGTTGTCAAGCGGTGGTGGGGGACAAACAGACACAAAGACACACACACATAGATATATACATATACATATACGACGGGCTTCTTTCAGTTTCCGTCTACGAAATCCACTCACAAGACTTTGGTCAGCCTGAGACTATAGTAGAAGACACTTGCCCAAGGTGCCACGCAGTGAGACTGAACCCGGATCCATGTATGTGGTTGGGAAGCAGGATTCTTTTATTCTTTTACTTGTTTCAGTCATTGGACTGTGACCATACTGGAGCACTGGTACTTAGTCTATCTCTTCGTTTTGCTGAACTGCTACAGAACAGGGACATAAACAAACCAACAACAATTATAAAAGCAGTGTAGGAACAAACACAAAGACATGCACACATGATAGGCTTCCATACAGTTTCCATCTACCAAATTCACTCACAAGGTATTGGTCAACCCAGGATTATAGCAGAAGGCCCAAGGTGTGGTGCAGTGAAACTGAACCAGGAACCATGTTGTTGCAAAACGAACTTCTTAACCATAGAGCCATGCTTTGACTTTTTCTTTAATATGAGAGGGTATGGTTTGAGGCAATTTGGCTGCTGTTTCTAGCAAGTTGAAAACCCGGGAAGATGCTCCTTTACTACAAGACCCTGCTCTTGTAGTTTTGCACCAGATCAGCTCCAATCAAGCAGGCATAGGATCCAAACCTTTCCAGCTGTCACCATTCTGTCTCATTATTCAGACACAGTGTATCTAGGACTACATTATCCAATGTGTAATTATATCTGTCTGTATGTGTGTTTGCCTGTGCAGGCTCATGTGTTTGCATGTATGTACATGTGTATTTTTTAGTGTGTATGCATGCGCATGTGTATGTGTGTGTGTGCATACATGTGTATGAGAAAATATTTGTGTATGTATGTCTGAATGTGCCTGCCTATGTATGTGTGTGTGTGTGTGTGTGTGTGTGTGTGAATGTTTACATATGTATGTATGTATGTATGTATGTATGTATGTATGTATGTATGTATGTATGTATGTATCTGTGTATGTATGTATGCATGTCTTCTTATATTTGTATCGAAGGCGAATGTATTAGTTAATGTTAAATACAGTAGACTAAGACAATTTGTGACTTATCGTAACCAAACTTTTCAACAAAGCTCTGCTACAGCGTTGTTTAACAATTAATGTCTTTGATCTCAACATTTTATAGTCACTAACCATCAAGTGAACAATGCCACATACACACACACACACTTACAGATACCCTCACACACACACATACATATATATATATATATATCTATATATATATATTTATATCAACATTTGAAAAATACTTAATCTTTACTCCTTTGTAATTGTATATATTAAACTTGCACATTCCGTGATCAGCACAGCATATAATTAACTCTCGTTAAATTAATGGTTGCATTTGGTTTGCATTAATGATCTGATTAGCTACTTGCATTTGATGCGGGATTTTTGTTGTTTTTGTTTCCTTTATAGAGTAGGAGCCTGTAAATGTAATTAACTTAATAGGTCACTTAACTATTTTATAATGACAAAAATATTCTTTTTAATCTCACACTGGGTTGACGGAACCAGAACAATGCCCTTCTTAATATTTTAGTGAATTTATCTAACTTTAACGAGGCAAGCTGTGAAGCATCTATACAGATGCTTTTGTTACTACAATTATCAACGAAATAGCCGTCATGAACTAAACTGATATAATCTTCAATTTAAGAGCATCATTTACAATGCAGCTCCACACATGCGATAAATCTCGGCTATTCTTTCATTCTACTTATATATATATTTATATATATAAATTTATATATTTATATATATATATATATATAATATGTATCTTGTTGTGGAAAGAATATTATCTCAACTTGAAATTGCTTCATTAATATATCTGAGGATTTATGTCCCACCTGAGTCTAAATGTACACCAAATGGACAGTCCACATTACTTCGGAAGGAACATATAGCCGATTACTCGGTTTCACTCACGTATACACCCCACCCTTCTGGACGGGGCGCCAGTCCATCGTAAATACATGAAATAAAATGTTAGATTTTATGTAGATATGTATATATATATATATATAGATATAGATATAGATATATATATATATAGATATATATATATGTATATATATATACTTACACGTGCAGAATTGACAGCAATGTGTATATATTAGGATAGCAATTTTACTCTAGTAAATGTTTCTGGTCTTCTTTTGCAGTAAAATTGGTTGTCATTAGTGTATTTGAAAACATTTGGTGAACTTGCAGGTTCATTAGGGGCTGGAAAATAACTTCCTGTATTGGTTTTGTATTATTACACACTGACTTCAAAATATTTGGAAGTTAGATATATTTTTCATCCAACTGTTGACAACAAAATAAAGTAACAGTATGGTGCACCCACATTTATCGATTGATTTTAACCGCACTAAATATTCGTCCTAATGAACATGATTGATGTTAATTCCTAATCTAACCAAACGTTTCTCACCATATTCCTTGCTATATTTCGTGACATCACCGATTTTAGCTATTAATATTATCATCAGATTAAGGAGGCGAGCCGGCATAACTATTAGCATGCCGGAAAAAATGCTTAGTGCCATTTTGTCCGTCTTTAGATTCTGGGCTGTAATTCCACCGATTTCAATTTTACCTTTCATCCTTTCGGGGTCAACAAAATGAGTACCAGTCGAGCACTGGTGTCGATGTAATCTACTTGATCCCTCCCCCAAACTTGCTGGCATTGTACCAACAATATTATCCTCAAAGGAATCATTTACTTTCGAATAAGGCGATGACTTGGCCAAATCTTTAGCAACCCGGCCAAAATTCTTAGCAGCATCTCATCCATCTTTACGTTCTGAGTAAAAATTCCGGTGAGATCGACTTTGCCTTTTATCCTCTCGGGGTAGATAAAATAAGTACCATTTGAACACTGGGGACGATTTAATTGAGGTAGCCCTCCCCCCTAACCTGCTAGCCTTGTGCCAACATTTAAAACCGATATTTTACTTTCAGTTCATGGTGTGCTGCGGCTTTTAGAGTTTGCACTTTTCAACATCTCATTTTCTCACACATTCACCCCTTTAACTCTTTTCTTTATTATAAGTTGTGGCAATATATTACAATAACACAATACAAAATGAAACTCGTTGTATCTGTCAACATCCATTACAATGTAAATTGATAATTGAAGTAAGATTCACAAATGTTATATTACAAAAACGAAAATCAAAACAATGTTAGTAAGAATTGGGGAATCTAATGGTACAAACATTTGCGTTATTCGGATTAGAATGTTTCTTATTTTTTTTTAATGTCGTTATTCATTCAGCATTTATTAAGCAATTACTCACACCATATTTTTGAATTCTCCTGTATTTATTGTAATTGAAGTTGAAAGTATTTATATTACAAAAGGTTTTAGGAGTACGTTGTTACCGGTGATATTATACTGGTTGACAGTTATTCGTCCTATATTTTCCGGACACCTTCAGGAGACATTGACTATGTTTGTTTGACGGTATCGAAGGTTTCAAAGGAGACGTATATTTATCAGTGACAGTAATTATGTATCAGTTGATAGAAGAATTAGAATGAAGTACAATTCGAGTTAAATATTAATATGATATATTGTACACAAGGCGGCGAGCTGGCAGAGTCGTTGTCGTGCCGGGAGAAATGCTTAGCGGCAATTTTTCCGACTGTACGTTTTGAGTTCAAATGCCGCCGGGGTCGACATTGCCTTTCATCCTTCCGGGGCCGATAAAGTGAGTACCAGTTACGAACTGGGGTCGATGACATCCCCTTCCCCAAAATTTCGGTCCTTCGTGCCCAGTATAGAATGGAATATAAATATATTGTACATGTTATATTTTATATATTGTATATATTTAAAATTATTTACTAAACGTAATTTGTACATTCAAAGTTACATACATCTAAGCAACGACAATCAATTGAATCTATGTAGCAAGCATTTAAATATGTTTAATGTTAGCTATTTTATATGATGGTTCTTTTTATGAAGTTTGATTCGATATCATTATATTTTATATGTAGATTTCAGCTAATGTAAATTCTTTGCAATTACTTACTTTGTATCAATGAAATTCCCCTTACTTAGCGTTCTTGTGAAGATTTAGTATCCTGCGTGGTTTTCGCAAAACGAATGCTTATTTCATTTCCATGTTATATGTACATTTATTTTTTAGAACGAAAATACTAAAGACAAATTGAATTTCCTTTAAATTGTATTTCTAATAAGTAAAAAAAGATAGTATTAGAAACATCTAAAACTATATCACGTGACTACACATGACCAACTAAATATACCCTCTTTACAATGCTTAAATTATACTTAACAAAAAGATTCTATCGCACGAAATTGATACTGTTGTTTAACAAAATAGGTGTTTTTCATGTATTACTGCATGTATATGCTGGAGGCAAATTGATGTCAGCTAGTATAAGGAATTATATATTACTTAAAGAAAAGCGTAGAATGAAGAATATGTAAGATGAATTTATAGGAGAACGTATTGTCGTTATTAAATGTACATCAGGAATATGTGACTTTAAATGAACGATATATAAATGTAAGTATAAGCTACAATTGTACCTATATATATATATATATATATATATATATATATATATATA
>JAOPUL010004099.1:116108206-116129483 GCA_027564515.1 Octopus rubescens
TAACGTCCGTTTTCCACGCAAGCATGGGTATATATGCTGAGCTTGAGAAGACCCACTCAGCTAAGTAAAATCCATGTCCCCCTCCCTCCCCTACAACCTACCCATGTTCACCACCACTGTTTCCCCCCTCCCCTCCATTTTCCCTACTTACCCACCCTCTCCAATTCCCTTCCCCCTCTCTGTCACATCTTTCTCCCTTTCCCCCTCTCCATCTGAGGTAGCCGTGTCTTTCTTCTAATGCAAGATACCTTTTTTGTATCTAAATACTACTTTGCTCATTTGAGGGGTCTTGTCCTGCTAGTTACCTGGTAACCTCACTGCTACTAGTGCCTCATAAAAAGCACTCAGTGCACTTTGTAAAGTGGTTGGCTTTAGGAAGAGCATCCAGCTGTAGAAACCATACTAAAACAGACAGCAGAACTTGTTGCAGACTTCTGACTTACCAGTTTCTGTCAAACCATCCTACCAATGCCAGCATAGAAAATGGACATTAAATGATTATGATGTGTATATATATATATATAGTATGGACAGGCAAACAACTGGTATCAGTTTAGATCATGGCATTTATGTATTTAAACATAATTGCTGAGTTGTTACAATGGGGTAGATCATAAATAATAAGAAAGTAAGAGGGTATGCAGATAGGTTGTTACAGCTGTTTCAAGAATATATGTGCATATGGTGCATTTCTCATATAGTAGTGGTCATTTTCTCTCTGAAGATGGAATAGATCACTACTATAAGGATAGCTTATCTTTGTTCACAGGGAAATGTGCCATATGTGCATCTATTCTTGAAACATCTGTAAGAGATGCTCTGCACACCTTTATTTCTTATGATCTACTCTATTGTAACAACTCAGCAGTTATGTTTAAATATATAAATCCTATGATCTAAACTGATACCAGTTGTTTGCCTGTTCATACTTTCATTCTGCTGTACAAGTACCTGCTCAATGATAAACCACCTATAGCTATTCATTGCTAGGTAGCTATAACATCACTGCTTTTTGTTTTGGTCACAGTTCAAGTCGGAGTTTTAGGTGGTAAGTTAACTTGATCACTTATTGTATATACCTATTACATTATGCCATTAAGCAGAATATTACCTGGACTATACACACACACACACACACACACACACACACACACACTGCTGTTGTTGTTGTTGCAATTGTTACTAAGTTATAATGCCTCTTTAAAAAATTCTAATTTGGTAGAACAAAAAGCTTCCAATATGTCACATGAGGAACTTCTGGAATACATGTCACCCTACCAAGAGACAGAATATAACCAGGTTCTTGCTAGGTAAGACCATATTTCTAATGAATCACTATTTAACATTTCTAACTCTAGACTCTTTTCTTAAAGTTTCTGTAATTTTATTTTGAATTTTCATTTCGAAAACCTATTTTGGTTTTAACATTTTCAGGCTATCATTAAAAGGTTCTGTGGTATATTTCCATTATTGACACTCTGCAAAGATAAATTCCCTGTTTTTAGTAAGTATCATAAGATGTTCTTCCGTACTATTAGCAGTAGAACTTTGTATAACTGACAAGTGTTTCATTACCTTGTAGTACTGATCTCAAATCCTTCCATGAGAACACAAGAGCAATTCACCATCCTCAAGATGATGTCTTCTATGCTACCCCAATGATTCAGAGGATTATTGGCTGTTAATTTATATATCAGTAATGAAACTAGTCTTTCCTAATTATGGTTTATGCCTTCAAAGCAATTGGAAGAAGAGATTCCTTAATTGAAAACCAGTTAAGGGTAAATGTCAGAAAGAGCATCCAACTTTGCCTCAATAACATATTCACTTAACCCATGCTAGCATGGCAAAACAAACATAAAAATGAATGAGTATTATGACACTAACACATAATTCAATTTTAAGCATTGTTTTCTTTCCATAAAAATACTACTCAATATTTTCTGCAAGTCATCGACTTACCTCCTACCCCAAAACTTCTGGCCTTATGCCAAAATTTGAAACAAGTATTTTCTGCAAAAGTTTGTTATTAAATTCACATTGAATTCTCACATGCAAAGCAGATAATCAGTGCACATCAACAGATATATGTCTACAGTTTCAAAGGGTTTTGAAACTGTAAACCTCTGATTTAGGGAATTTTTAAATGCTTAAATAGTGCTTAAATTCTCGTAATTGTGTTCAACATTTTATATTTTATAAGGCTGATGCATAACTGTACTTGTACCTTAGATTGTAAGTATAGTTAATTTATTGTAGTGCTCAAGAAAAATTACTCTCCTGCTAATAATATATATTGTACTGACACTATACTGAAATAGTTCTACTGATATTGGGCTATCCTGGAGACTATCTTTAGCATTAATTGATAAGTCATCATTCTCTATGGTTCTGTTGAGTGGGTGATAATGTATATTCTTCAATGTAACTCAAGTTGAGACCAATTCAATTCCTGCCCGAGCCATTACATTTGTGATTTTCAAACTCATTCAATAGAAAACTTTTAGATGTTCCCTTCTAATGACTGGTGTTTTGTCACTTTTTATTATCCTCAATCATTTTCTTGTCAGTTTACCTTTTTTCTTACCCTTAAATTGTATGAACCAGAAATGAACACATAGTTAATATGTTCTCTATTTTTTGCTTTTCTTTCTCTCTTCCACTACAGCTTTGATCTTAGGTATTTATTCAGCATGTTAAGTTTTAATAAATGCATTGGCAAAATTCTAAACAGATGATAATATACCTAATTTTAAGTATTCTGCTTCTTTTGTTTTAAATTTTATTTGCATTTTTGTCTTGGGTTTCTTGTTTCATTTTACTGAATTTATTCAATTTCATATGTTTATTGTCAGTGGCATGTCAATAGACTCAGTGTTGTTCATGATTAGTTGATTTGGAAATGATTTTACAATAGACATTATTAACAGTGTTTTTGTTGTTAATATTATTAGGATTATCTCTCCTGAAATTTGTGGTCTTGTGTCAATGTTAAATCAATATTAAAAGCATCTTACAAAAAAATTCACAGTATTTAGGGCATTACTGGCAAACACAGGTCTTATCATTTAACTATCATCAAACTTAACTATGGAAGGATATTAAAGACATAATCAAGAATGTAAATGCTTCCATCATCAAATACCTTCATTTTAAATATTAATAATGACTTAAATAACTATAAGTCATGGAGTTGGATAACATTAGGAAATATAGGTTTTAAAATATTGTCAAATCTATCACCAACAGTTTGACCAAATAATTCATCACTATCAGTATATATGTCAGTATTGAAAGAATGAAAGTATTTAAAGAGCAGAAATATTCAAAACTGAAACTCTTTACATTCTCAGTTATGTCTTTGCTGATGTTCATGACAGTAAATTAATGGGACCCATATTTTCCAGTAGTGCCATATTTAGTAATGGCCCTTTATGTTCTAAATTAAAATTTCCTCATGGTCAACATTGCTTTTCATCCTTCTAAAGTCAACAAAGCACAGTTAAGTCCTTGGGTTGATTTAATCACGTATACTCTCCCAAAACCTGTGTGTGACCTTATGCTAACATTAGAAATCATTATTATTATTGTAACTAGGTTGTTGCCTGTCACTACTCTGCTGGTAAAAATATTTGTTAATCATGCACGTACCTTCATAAATTGTTCAAAGTGAAAGTCTTTTGTTAAAGTCTGTGTTGCATTGCCTATATGTTGAAAGACACAAAAACAAAAAAACACCCTAAAATAACTATATATATATTATATACATATACATATAGTCTTTTTTTGAAGTGTGTTTTGTTGAGAGACTTGCACTTAAAATTCCTGTGTTTTAATCAAAATTTGTTAGTTACTATGATGACAACACAACCTATCTATCTATCTTTCACACACACACACACACTCTCTCTCTCTCTCTCTCTCTCTCTCTCTCTCTCTCTCTCTCTCTCTCTCTCTCTCTCTCTCAACAACAACTTTTTCTCCTCCCCTTCTATTCAAAATGAAAGTTTTTTTTAAGTTACATTGTCTGTATGTTGAAAGACACAGAAACACACTCACACACAAACAACCAAAAAAAATAATAACTATTGGGTCGAGTCATAAATAACTTCTGTTTTTTTTTTGGAAGTAAATTGCAACGATGCATTTCAAACTTCAGATGTTTGAAATTGAAATAGAAACTACTGTTTTTAAAAGAGCCTCATCTGTCATTCATATTTAAGCAATGAAAGCATACACATCATTGTTTAATATTAAATTTCACTCCCCTAAAATGGATGAACTGAAAGTGCATATTCGACATGTGATGTTGTGGGAATTTAAGAATGGAAAAAAAGCCACAGAAACAGCTAAGAAAATATGCAATGTTTATGGTCAAGGTGTTATTACTGACCGGCAAGTGCGAAATTGGATTTCAAAGTTTCCTTCCTGGGATTTGTCATTGAAAGATCAACTCAGACCAGGACACTTATCAGACTTCGATCAAGACGCTTTAAGAGAACTAGTGGAATTCAATCCTCATAAAAGTACTCGGGAATTAGCAATTGACCTCAACACATCCCAATCCACCATCTGCTGCCACTTGAAAAAGATAGGAAATGTCAGCAAGCTGGGTGTTTGAGTTCTACTGGTGTAGATGGATTCAAGTAAGCCTCTCCTTTCAAAACAGTTGGCTTTGTGCCTAAATCAGAAACAATATGGTGGCAAACTGGCAGAATCATTAGATCATTGGAAAAAGTGACCTGTGATATTTGTTCCAGCTTGAGTTCAAGTCCCACCAGTGTCAACGTTGCTTTTCATCCCTCTGAGTCAATAAATACAGTACCAGTCAAGTACTGGGGTTGATGTTATCGATTATTCCCCCTCTTCTCAAAATTACTGGCCTTTTGCCTAAAACAGAAGACATTAAAGATGGTGGATTGGTAGAATTATCAGAGCACCCAACAAATGCTTTGTGGTAATTCTTCTAGCATTTATATTGTGTTCAAATCTCATTGCAGTCAACTTTATACATCTCATCTCCTCAGGGTCAATAAAGTACCAGTCTAAAACTAGGGTTGATGATATCAACTACTCTCACCTCAAAATGTCTGTCCATGTGGCTACATCAGAAACTATCATTATTATTGTTGTTGCTGTTTTTCTTCTTTCAATTTTGTTTCCATTTCTGGCCGAGTGACTCCCCAACACCCAGGGCAAAGAAACTAACTGTATACATTGATAAGCCATTAAAATAAACACACCAGATTGTTCATTTACAAAATTAGATAAAATTATGTGGAAAAAAATATCTACATGGATGGTAATCATTCTCATTGTGATAATGCTCTTTGCAATGCATGTGACGAACCAGTTAAAACAATTTTTTGCACTTCTTGCAGGGATGGTAAGCCAGGGATCATTCTCAAATTATTATTATTATTATTATTATTCAGCAGTTTTATTTTTATGATGTGCACTCCCAAGTGCAGGTCTGTGCTTGGTTTGTTTTTTGTTTTTGTTTGGGGGGGGGGGGTATTCTATGTAATATTTGTACAATACCAAAGTAGTGCTATTGTTTGTATGTTGTGCATATTTGTAAGCTCTTAGCTTTGGTTATGTATTTGTCTGCATGGTTTTTGATCATTCCCAAGACACTTATCATAGTGATTATTTCTGTTTTTAGTACCCACATTCAGGTTATCTTTATTTATAAATCTTTATATTTGGATAATTTTTCCATTTCTTTGAGAGTGGAACTTTGATTATGAGGCAACATTTAGCTGATTAGCCTTTATATCCCTAAAGACACAAAGAAATGTCTACAGCAGAGATGCTGAAGACATTTCATTGTGTCTTTAGGCAAAATACTTAACTCTTCTTACTTACAGCTGTCTTTCCTATATCGAGGAATCGTCTTTAGAGCTGAAACATATCAAACATTTTCAACACTCAGAAATCCTAGCCATCACCTGATTGTGTATATTTGTTGCTGTTGTTGTCAATGTCCCACATCAATGTCATGGTTGTAAATAAAGAACTGCAAAATTTAGGTCTGTGTTCATTCAAAAGAAATCATTTTCATCACTCTAAATTGTTTGTAGGTGATGTGAAATAGAAAGTTTAATTTTACAGTAGTTGTTATTGTTCTTTTATATTTAATTTTGCTCATGTATTATTCCTGTAAATAGTAAAACCACTTCACCAGCTGGCAGTGTTCGGACACTGAAAGCTGAAAAACGACTGATGGCAGAGAAAAAGTCTGATTCCAACAATGTTGACACTTCTGAAGACAATTTAACTACAGATGAAAGAGCTCGTGAGGCAGAGAAACGAGCTGCATGGCGGAAAGCCAGGTACAATATAATAGCAGGTTCTATCTGCTATCAACTTTCTTCTGTTCACTGATTTTTTTTGATTTTTTTTTTGCTTTATTATTCTTTTAATTTAGCCTTTGGGAATTATAAGAATGCTCCATTTTTTTTATCTGCTTTTCCCTCACAATTGCTCCCTTATTAACATACATGACTCAAGCAACTCTTCTTTTACTGATCCTTCTTGTTCACTGAACAAACCCTTTACTGACATGTCTAGTTCACAGAACTGATCACTTGCTGACCTTTCTGATTTTGTGTGTATGAGTGTTTAAATGTACATTATTACCTTATGCATGCACATACACATACACATTTCCTCATATACACATGATCTTTAGAAATATATTACCATATTTCATTTACATAACTAATTCCAACTATACACTTACCCAACCCTGCTTTATTACGGCTTGTAAATCAATCTGCTCTCTGTTTTAACCTTGTTATAATACCCACCATATTAACACCACTTGCAGAATGAAATCTTTAGAAGCTGATACACTGAAGGCAAAGGCTGTGATTGAGAGAGCTAATGAGTTATCTCAAAATATTTTGAGTCAAGACCCAAAACACAAGGTCAATCCACTTTCCACCATAGATATTGCATTTGCTGGTATGTAATTGCCTTCATATTAACTAGCATTTTTCTTTTGTTTAGCTTTTTAAAAAATTGTTTATATTTTAACCTCACTTGCATGTAAAGAATGTTTTATTAGACCAGTGGGTCTCAACCTTTTTTCACCAGTGGCACGCCAAAAGGCAAATGAAAATATTATCGCACATTTAATACAAAAATTTAAAATTACCTTTAAAATGTATAGTTTTAATGTTATTATGGCATAACATTATAGTGTGTTAAAAGACAGTTATGAATGTACTTTATAGTAGTATCTACATATGCAGGTTGATTAGTGGGAAACCTGTGCCTGATGTTTTTGTGCTATTGCTTCAATGTTTGGACATATATGTGATAAGCATTCCCTCATTAATGCAATGGAGTCTCTCTCACTTCTTATTATGTTATTTAGGATTGAAAATCCTAATTCACACAAATAGGAAGTTTGAAATTGTAAGCAAAATTAATAAGGCTTTGTTAGCTACTGTGTGGTATTCCATTTGAATTGAAATCCAAAATGTATTAATGGGTATCTCCAAGTGTTTTATTCTAAGCTTGCAAAATGGTTTCCAATTCTGCTTTTTAGGATTTAGTCAATGAGGCCCTTGTCAAGGGCTGGCAGTGGCCTCATTCCTCATTGAAGTCGGTCACCATGACTTTCCATCTAGATCTGTGCACTATTTCTTGCAGAAGATTGGACTGGATTCCTGACAACTAAAGAATGCTATCAAGAAAATAGGCATGGCAGCTGAAACTAGCTCAAGATGATTATGGTTGATAAGAGACTGCAAATGGAACCCTTCCATAGGTGAAGACTAGCTCAGTCTTCATTGCCCCACTCAGGTGAAGTATATAGGCTAAGTGGAAAAACGTTTGTGACCCTGAGATACCTGCTGACAGTACAGAATGGTTTCCAGTATTGCAATGGATTTAGAAGAGATTGTAAAACCTCGGAGTAACTCCTGCAGTTTCTGCATAGAGCAAAGCACCTCTGGTGTTTATTTCACCTATGTGGAGATTTCAAATGTTGTATTTTTCTGTGTTCAATGAGGGAAAATTTTTTCCTTTCAGCTTTGTCAGATGATTAACCACAATAGGGATCATTTCTTTAATGCAGTTTTATGCATTAAAGGAAACATATTAAACTTACCCAATTTTGCTCTGTTTTTCTAAATTATAATTTTCTCTTTGAAAGCAACCAGCTTATCTGTAGGTGTAAGAATAGTTTCATTTCTACCTTGCATATTGCTGTTTACAATATTAAGTTGAGTAAATATGTCCATTAAATATTCTAACTTAGACCTCCTCACTTCACATATTGAGGTACCTCACATGTGCTTGTTCATCTCTAGAAAGTCTAGCACCAGTCAAACTATATTCTATGTCAGCTGAACTACAGCCATCATTGGCAGCACACCACTCATCGCTTCCTCACTCCATGATATCAAAATGTCCTCCTCTATCCATCTGTCCACCTCTCTCTCAAATCTGACCTTGGCTTCTCCTTTCAGGGTGTGCTCATAGCAACTCACCTTGTTTCTTAGTAAGGGGTGGGGTCTTCTTTCCAGAAGTACTCCACTGTTCATCTTTTGCCATGAAACTCAGCACAGAAGTCCTCATCTACAATTGTGCTAATGGTATCCCCTCTTTCTGATGGTAACCTGTCACTCCAACTGCCTTCATCCTCTGCTCCATGCTTACAGCACACGATGCACTGGTCACCAAATTTCACTCCTGTCCCACCAACCATCATGCCACCCAAACGTACAATCACATCCATTCTGACTACTATATCGATGATGTCCACCACCCCATCAACTACAATTGCCAGCAGCTTTAACACTGACCCCTGTTCCTCCAGTTCTACCCCTACACTTGACCTCCCTACCATCCACTGCACTGAGGCTGATGTTTCCTCTCCAGCTCTCGATCATTCTCACAATCACCAAAGTTGTTGTGCAACCTGTATCCACAAAGGCTCATGCTTCCCTTGCCTCTACCAGAGCCATTATTACAGGCAACAAATGGTGCTGCACCTTCAATTAGTTGTGGAGGGAACTAGCAATGCAGTAATTCTCCTCTCCTTGTTTCCCTGTTTACAATAGTTCACTATGTGCTCAGGCTGGGCACATCAGTAACACACCACTACAGGTTTCAGTTTCATGCATTCCTTGACCATGTGTGGTCCCTGACACCTAAAGCATGGTCCCTTAGTTGTCCTTCTCGTTATGCTCCTGTTGTTGCTGGTTGCTGCCTGCCTCTTCATCCTACTCCTATACCGCTGTCACCATGCTGCTACATCATGTGCATTGTTTTGCATCAACACTCACATCCTGTCCACCATTTCTCCTCCTGACATGGTTTCAATGTCTGGCATCTGCTGAAAACGCACTATGATATGATCAGAGAATCCAATCACAAAAGCAAGCTTCACTATCCGCTCCATCACTGCTCCGATAAACCCTGCTTACTCTGCCAACCTCCTAATCTCATACACATTAGTCATCCACTTGCTTGCCCGTCCATCTCACTCCCCCAAGCTTGCTGTAGGCTTTGAATTCCCCTTCCATGTACATGTCCTTCAGACGCTCTTCAAATTCTGCACTTTCACCTGATCTGCTTCGTCTATTTCTAAGTACAGATTTAGTGCACTTCCTTCTAGGTAAAGTGGCATAAGGCTTGCTACATCTTCAATACCCTGCAGCTTTGCTACGAGTTTCACCTTTTTTTTTATCCAGGCCACCATATCACCTTCCCCAGCAAATGGTCTCAATACATTGCTACTGATTCTGAGTTTTAGAGCCATCGAGCATGTCATTGGTCAAAAAGGCAGGAGCAAAAAAAGGAAAACAAAAAAAATAATAACTCGGATGTATATCTTCACAACTGGTAAACGGCATGCCAAAATAGCTTGTGGTTGTAAGGCACAAATAAAGGTTGCTCTTACCTCGAGATGCAATCGGCAATGGTCACTCCAAGCATCAGGTCACAGGAACCAGCAAAACTCAACAGTTGTATCCACATATGTCCTATACCCAAGCTCTGGCCAGAAAGAACTACTACCCACAGATCGTTCTCAAACAACGATCTGCTGCTCCCAACACACCCGCAAAGAAGAGGCTAATTTGACCCCGCTGCTCCTTGAAGTGGCGTCACTTCCTCTCACTTCCTGTCCCTCATCCTTCTTGCCCCCCATCCTTCCTTCTTCCACAGAATGTGACCCAATTTTTGTTTTGTTTTTTTATTTTAGTTTCTTTTACACAAATACTCTAGATTTGTCGCTACTACATGCAGTGCAACTTAGTTATATTGTCTATAATAACTCTAACAATTGGAAAAGTAAATTAGAACTCTTCCAAACTAAAAAGTAAAAGTAAAACACTTTCTGTATATATGAAAGCAATGACGTTCAAAGTCAAACTTATAATCAAAATCAAATGTTCAGTGTAAAGCAAAATTTTAGTAGACTGGATAGCAAATATGACAGTTTTGTCTACAGAAAGAGATTTTTGGCTGGGTATTATGATTCAGCAAAGTCACTTGAAATCTTGTTAACTAGAATGCAAGATTGCAATTTGAGGTATGTGATAGATTATAAGTTGTGCATTGCAGTAGAGAATGGTTATTTTATGAGATTCATTTAAAACATCATAGTTCTAGCATATAACTTATAAATTACACATTATCATCATCATCACAACTGTCACCAACATTTTTTATGTTTTATTAACTGCTCTGAAATTGTTAGTAGCCACTGTTTAGAACAGAGCAGGCCTAACTGTAATGTATGTGTGTGTTTCTATTATAGATGCTGATTCTTCAGAAGAGTCTGGCAGTACTCAGAATGGTGATGGTAATCACATGGTGAGCCAATATTTCTTTTTCATCTTCCTGCTGAGTGTGATGACATTGAGTTCATCATATCTACCTTGTTCATAGGATTAACATGATTAACAAATTAATATTAATCAATTAACCACCACTGCCAGCCACTGTTGTATGTTTTCACACACTTCTAACCAAGTGCCTCTCCTCCAAACAAATAGTGAAAATCTTTAACAAACTGCATCTCTTTTTTTAATTTTTAGATCCTTTTAATTTTAGATCCTTTTCTAACCAATGCCACTGTGTACTGCACCTGCCTCAAATCTTCTACATCACTAATAATTCAAAGAAATTGTGTTCAGAAACAAGCAGGGATAGGCTTTTCTTTCCTCAGCAGCACTACTGAAAGGAGAGATAGTTGGTATTACTAATGTCTGACAAGCCTCCCATCCAACTAGAATTACTCTTCCTTGAAAGGATGAAGGTTTAAGCTAACTTTAGGTCAATGCAGAAATACCTAAAAACTTAATGAAAAAAGACCTGCTTGTCACTCTTCTTCATATCATCTGGAGATTGCCATTGATGTTGTGGTCCTTTGCCTTATGGATTTGGAAGAGTGAACACATACAACACATATATCCCCACAGTTCTACAACCAATTTGAATTCTAAATTTTGAAGCCTGCTGTTTGCTTCCTTCAGACACATCAGTATTGTTTATTTGAAAAGTGGTGGTGAATCGTAGTTTAGTTTGCTTTATATTTGTGTTGTAGGAGCAAGTTGTTTCCCTTATGATATAACTAAAAGGAACTAAACTGATACTTTTTACCTATTTTTAAATATACATGCGTGTATGTGTATTATAGTTTGGACTACAGAAAATAAATATCTTTTCTGTAAAGGACAAAATTCACAACTTACCTTTTTCTCTTCAGAAAATCTTTTAAGCTGGTTAGTGCCTTCCACCTAGCTCAGATTAGCAGTAATCATCAGCTCCTCCAAACTCCTGTGTATGATGAAAGGGGGTAAGTTTGGTGATAAGTAACTTACAGCATACTATTAGTTCCATCAATAACAATTAGAAGTTTACCCACTTAAACCTATATAAATACTCTGCAAGGCACTCATCTGTCTTATGTCTAGAAGTTTAGATAATACAAAGATCATCCTCCTTACCACAAAAATCTAAAGTTTCATGGTGATTTTCCTCAGTTTTTAATATATTTTCATTTTTGTTGTCAATGATATTTATTTTCATGTCAAATCCTTAATTAACCTAAGTTGATGGTAAACTACTTTATCCTTCTTCAGTCAACCACAGAACCTGAGACACTTATTGATCAAGTGCTACCTCGGGGTCAGTTAACTGTCCAAAAAGGGAGAGGAGACACTACTATACGCAGGTCAACCCACATGATTGATCAGAAAGTGTCGGAACTCACCGAAGAGGTTTTTGATGAAAATTTAGGGAAACCTGTCTTAAAAACATATAGAATTACTGAAAAAACATTAGAGCATGAGGTAGGGTGTCACAAGGTTACACATGGTATAACATAGTGCTATGTGATGCCATGCAGTGACACAATTAGTTAACATTTTGGTTTTGGCTTTGGTTATTTTCATTTTGTTTTGGTTTTTGTTTCTTTGGAAAGAACTGTTGCTGTTTTCTGCTTTTACTCTCTAAAAACTCTTTGCTTCTTATCCCACAGCACTATATTTAATCATTTCATTATATTTAACCCCATTCAATAAACATTGGAGATTCCTTTCTAAACTATGTAAATTAATACAAAGATATAATTTGACTTGAAAAACCATATATTCTTCAAAAGATGAATATATTTAAACATACTGAACTGATGGCATATTATATCCTTGAGCAAGGCACCTCATTTTATCCTGCTCCAGTTTATTCAGCTGAAATGAGTACCAACTAGGAGCTTCAGTTTCTCTGTGGTTACTTACCTAATATTCTGTCCTCGATTCCATACATACATACATATATATGTGCATGTATATGTGTGTATATATATATACACATGCACACACACATACATAAGATACACATGCTCACATACATGTATAGCTGCAAGCATAGGTATGTGACTAAGAAGTTTGCTTTCCAACTACATAGTTTTGGGTTCAATTTCATTGTGCAGAACTTTGGGCAAGTGTCTTCTACAAAGCTTTGTAACCACCTGTCACTTTCCTCTCACAAACTTCTGAACTTATCTGCCCACATTTCAATCAATATTCTCTCTTATACTCATCTTCTTGCACCGTGATAGTATGATCCAACACCTCATCACCATCACCAATATTTCAATCTTCTTTGCCGCTACTCCCACCCACTCTTATATAATACAATGTAGCCATGTTTATCATCATCATTTAACATCTATCTTCCATGCTGACAGAGATTGAACAGTTTGACAGGTGCAACAAGCCAAAGGACTGTGAAGCTTCTATAGCTGGATGCCCTTACTAATGCCAACCACTTAACATAATGTACTGGGTGCTTTTTTGTGTGACACTGCACAAGTGAAGGTTGCCAAATAACTTGCAAGATGGAGAAAGAGGAGGAGGAAGAGGCGGAAGAAGAAGAAGAACCTTAGGGGGATGTGGCTGTGTGCCAGGGGTGGAGAGGGACAAGCATAGGTGTCTTGCTATAGAAGAGAGACTTGACTACCTCATATTATATAGGAGTGGGTGGGAGTAGCTGCAAAGAAGAATGAAATATTGGTGATGGTGATGAGGTGTTGGATCATACTATCAAGGTGCAAGAAGATGAGTATAAGAGAGAATATTGATTGAAATGTGGGTAGATAAGTTCAGAAGTGTGTGAGAGGAGAGTGACAGGTAGTTATGGATGGTGGCTGGAGGTTAACATAGTGAATGATATACCAGAGTGAAGATGTGGTCAATAGCAAATATCAGTATGGAGAAGAAGTTAAAAGAAGCAGCTCAAGAAAGTTGTCAAGAGGAAGGACATCCGGACATAGAAAATTGGCCTCAACAAATTCTGTCTGACCCATGAAAGCCTGGAAAAGTGGCCGTTAAAACGATGATGATGATATTTTTTGTCATCATTGTTTTAACATCCATTTTTAAATGTTTCAGGTGGTAAGAGTCCCAAAACAGTTAACTTTCTCAACATCCCATTCATAAATCCTATAAAAGGAAAATGTAAAATCCAATGTATACATAAACTCTCAAACCATCCTCAAAATATGATGAAAAACCTAGTCAAGAACATTTCACTTAGACTCTCTTTTTTTTAATGGGTCACCAGTCAATGAAATAATAACTCCACACATTGAAGCACTAAGCACTATGCAATAGCAGTTACAGAGAAAAAGTTCAATACATAAAAAACACACAATAAACCTAAAAACAGAAAAAGAAAAAGTATCTGCTTCAACCCCCCTCCCCCCGCCTTCAACATGTAAGTCTCCACACCAATAGCCAGTCAGTTCTTCAAAATACTTCAAAAACAGACCACCTCAACCATAAGTACTACAATCTGATAAACAAATACAACATAAAAATACTATTCTACATAACTTAAAAAAAAAAGACTGTAGCCAAAAACCTAAATATGAAAGCAAAACCATACACTTAGCCCCACTTGTTGCAACTTCAACACCCTTCATCCTGCCTTCTAAAGAAAAATTGTCTCACAAGTAACATTATCTTTAGCACAACAGTGATTATGAACACTACAACATCAACCATAGCCACACATATATGGACCAATGGCAAACCAGTTCAAAATATAATTTAATTCCCACACACATATTTCTTGCAGCCTAAAGAGGAAAAAACAACACTTCTTTCTCTAAACATATATGAACACCAAAGTTCAAAAATATCCCAGTTAGCATCAATTGAAAAGTAGTCCTAAACACAACCATACCAAGCAAACAAACATTGCCAATTTTACACCACTGAATCCTATCAAATTCTCTTCTTTAAAACCTATCTACTATATTACAACTTTGTGATAGTCTCTTCCTGCAAACACAAAATCTTTAACACTAAGATATTTCAAACCTGTAAATTTCTCCAACATCTAAACATGACAAACATGTAACTTCTCCTACCATAAATAATCCTGGATACAAGAAATCTCTTAATAATACTATAACTTCCTCCACAGCCTTTTCTATATCCACTACAATTATCTACAATTCTGCACTTATTCACTATAAAAATCTATATGCATCCCTGTACATCCTTGTAGATATGTGCATACATCAACAATATCACCACTGATATGCACATACAGCTCCACATACTGGAGGGCTAGCTCAAAATCCACATGTATGAAGTTGGTTGATTGGTCACTTATGCTAACATGGAAAATGAACATAAAAATGATAAGTTCCATTAAAATCTTGTGCTGTACCTAAGTTTGCTCAAATCATTCTGCCTCAACTAAATTAATCTTACTAACAAACTAATCAAAACAGACACAATGAAGCTAATCATACTATCATGCCTCTTAATATATATATATATCACTATTAACAATTCTGCTTGTCTTTTGAACTCAAATTGCTTGGTTAAAGATATTGTGTACTAATGTAATGTATGAACATCTCTAATTGCACTAAAGTTTATTTTGGCCTTACTCCCAGAATCCTTTTAAATTTCACTATAATCATCACACACCCTATACTGTGTAATACACTGGAAGCACTAAAATACATTACTTTAAATTGGGGAAACTCTTACCAAAGCTAAATGTTTACATGCAAAGTAGAATAGCAGACACCTTAATTAAAAATGAAATAGTAACTTTTGTAAACCATAACATTTTCAAAACCCACAAATATTTTCTGCCTATTTCCTATTCATGAAAGCCAGTCATATGTGAGGTAATAGAATTCATTATCACATTCCTGGCAACACATCAAGAACATACTCCTCTACAATTATTCATAACTTTATTTTTCAATTTGGTTTCTTATTTTTTTATTATTATTATTATTAATTGTTTTATTGTGGGTTTTTATTAGCTTTTCAGTTTTGCATTTTCGTATTCTCTATTTTACCTTTACTTACACTTATCCTAAATACATACGAGGTGCATTCAAAAAGTATCCGATTTTATTTTTTTTTGCGCCCAAACTAATGCCGTGTGGACGAAATCCTTTGGGTGGGAGGTGACGCCACCCTTCCTGTGCATGCGTGAAAAGTTTCACACTGGTAGGCTGTGTCAGTTCCCACCTAGAGTACAGACATGTTGTGCATGCTTGTCGGATTTTCATTTTCACTTAAGATGACTGAACGCATTGAGCAAAGATATTGTGCATCAAGTTTTGCCAAAACTCAGATCAAAGAGTGGTACAACTGCTTCAAACATAGCCACACCTCAGTGGAAAGCAAGGCACACTCAGGCAGGCCATCCACAAGCCAAAACGAGGAGCTGATTGAGAAGGTTCACCGAATAGTCATAGAAGACCATCATGTAACAATCCAGGAAATTACTCATGAAGTGGGAATAAGCACAGGATGAGTACATTCCATTTTAACGGAGTAATTGTGTATGCCATGAGTGTCGGCAAAATTTGTCCCCAAGTTACTTACAAAGCAGCACTGCATGGAAATCACTCAAACATGCTGGACTGTGCAAACCATGACCCAGACTTTATGAAGATTATCATAAGACATGGGTTTATGGCTACAACTCAGAAACCAAGTTCCACTCCTCCCAATGGAAGCATCCATCATCACCAAGACCCAAAAAAGCATGACCGGTTCGCAGCAATATGAAGGTAATGTTGACCTGTATCTTTGACTCCCATGGTATTGTGTATCATGAATACGCACCACAAGGCCAAACAATAAGGAATCCTACCTGGAGGTTACAGTCACCTTCATGATGTTGTGTGTCGAAACCGGCTGGACAAGTGGGCGGTGGCAAAGAATTGGCAACTTCACCACGGCAATGTGCCCGCTCATTCCGCCCATATAATCCAAGCTTTCCTGGTCAAGAACAACACACCACTTGTTCGACATGCTCCCTACTTTCCCAACTTGGCACCATTTGACTCCTGGCTCTTTCCCAAACTGAAAACCATGCTGAAAGGGAAGCGATCTGAGTTGTAAGATGAAATTGTGAGAAAAGCAACGGTGAAGCTCCTTATCGTTCCAGCGAAGGTGTTCCAGAGGTACTGCCAGCAGTGGCAGGACCACTGGGAGAAGTGTGTGAAATCCCAAGATGAGTATTTTGAAGGTGATTAAATAAAATGAGAAATGTACAAAATTGTTTTTTTTTTATGCTCAAAGGTCAGATGCCTTTTGAATGCCCCTCGTACATTTTCATAAATGCCTCTCTCTATTCACAGACACTTTTACTAACTTTATAATTTTATCTGGATGATGATGACATTCCTTTCTCAACCTTGCATTATATATTTCTATTAATTGAGCATTCTTATATATGTCTGATATCACCTTCCTTGATATCTTCAATTGCTTTAGATCTCCCTAGTTACTCTATTAAATATTTTAATCATTTATGTTTATTCATACTAGTCTAAATAGATGCTTGTTTATTATATTATATACTTGCTGACTCTTCCTTTTATTCTTCCACTCAGATTTTTCTAGTTTATTAATACCCTACTTATTTTCATTACCATCATTACCATTATTATTGTTAATGTCTTTACATTTTACATTCATGATTGCTGTCAACACAATCATTATTGTTGTGTTTATAATTATTAAATTTATGAACTTTTTTTTTGTTGTCATATTTCTAGTGAACCATATACTTCTAGCTTGTGAAACATAAAGTATATGGTTCACTAGAAGGTTTACCTTACATATAGGTCAAATTCTCCACAATCTTGTATCACCCTTTTTTCATACAAATTCAATGGTTAAATTTTGTTCGTATATGACACCTAGTTATCAGGAAATTAATCACTCATTATTTTCTTTTTAATTTTGATACATTTCCAATTTGCTATATCTTATGTGATCTATGAATTTATCTTTCATCTTTTACTTGTTTCAGTCATTAGACTGCAACCATGAAGGATTTAGTCAAACAAATCAACTCCAGTACTTAATATTTTTTATCAGTCTCATTTTGCTGAACTGCTAAGTTATGAGGACATTAACAAACCAACACCAGTTGTCAAGCAAGTTGGAGAACAAACACAAAGAAACACAGATGCACATACACACACACACATATAAATATATACAATGGGCTTCTTTCAGTTTCTGCCTACCAAATCCACTCACAAGGCTTTGGTTGGCCTAGAGCTATAGTAGAAGACACTTACTCAAGGTGTTACACAATGGAACTGAACTCTGAATCATGTGGTTGGGAAGCAAACTTCTTACAACACAGCCATGCCTGGGAAATTTTTGATGGAGTTGTCTTTGTTGAAGCTTTCCTGTTTCTATATCACCATTATCCAACAACTACATAGGTGTAAACAACATTTTTCTATACTCTTTTACATATCATCATCCTCACATATCCCAGTTTTCTTATTACCTGAAATAAGTTAGATTGAGATTGTGTGATGTCAGAAACCACACAATTTCAAAAGAGATCTATATATATCTATAGCTGGACCCCACCTGGCGGTAAATGGAGGTGGGGTTGCCCCAAAACCACCTGGCGAAGAACGTTCCAAAAAGACCTGTTGACAGTCAGCATCACCTGGCATGGACGAGAGAAAGCTGCCACTGATCGCGACCGTTAGCGAGTTCTTATTGCTCGATGCGCCAAACGGCACGGAAGAACCTGAGACTGATATCTCTCTCTCTCTCTTTCTCTCTCTCTCTCATGATGACATCTCATCTTTTTTTCAAATATTGTATATCCAGTACTACTTTCCCCATTGTGCCATTGTTAAGACAGTAGAATGGGGCTTTAATGAGATTTGGCTGTTATTTCTAGCGGGTTAGTCAATCATGGAGAGGCCCTTTTGTTGGTGTGTAAACACAGTTATGTTGTTGTTTAGCTTCATATCATTCCTAATTTTAGCAGATTTATAATTAAAAGCAATCCAACCATGATTATTCCATCTTTCCATACATCAAGGACTATATTGTGCAATATGTCTTTCCTATTTTTAAGATGATAGGGTAAATTTGACTCAACCATATGGAGGCTCCCTCATTAGCTGAAACCCAGTCATCTGCAATGTGAACTATGGTGCAGAGACAAATGAATATCAAAGTAGCTAATAGCTGTTTTCTTCCTAAGTTTCCCTCGGGAATCTTCAATTGACCATTAATATACTGAATTGCTCTTACAAGAAATCATTAAACAATATAAAAGAAAATAGGGCTAAAGAGGTTTCCATATGGTGGATGCCATCCCTGACCATTAGAATAATGGAAAAGGAAGAAAATGTGTTGTTTGATTGATGAACCAGTAATCTGTTTTAATAAACTGTTATTGGCTCACTATTAAATTGTGTCTTGCTGCTTCTTCTGTCATTACTATAAGAACATTTAAGTCATTCAAAGAATGACTCTGCTCAAAACACTGTATGTCACCACTCCTTCTAGAACACTTTTTTATTTTATATATATTAACCACCTCTAAATTCCTTGGATTCTAGTTATTCCCTTTACAAGAACAATCTGCTGGTTATCAAGGGAAACTTTGCAAAGTCATTTGATCTGCCAGAAATAGCAATTAAATCTTCCTCAAATCACACCTACCATCTTAAAAGAAAGTAATAGCTGTGAATACCTTTTATCACAGGTCTCAGGTCTTCTTTATCACAGTTAACTTAGGGATAAATATCATCAATAATTATGTACAATTGGACCTCACTGCTTACCTCTTCAGATTATAATGTATGCGTTGATGGTTCTCAGACATTTTCAAACTGACAGAATTACAGTTGAAGTAGTAATCAAATTATACCTCTAGCATCATAAATTAATCAAAATACCTAGAAAAGAAGATGGTAAGGTCATGGTAAGAATGCTTTTTGATCATAGATATACTTCATCGGGTGGTTTGGGACAAAACAATAACCATTATGTTTTAGATGGTATTATATTGCAAGTCATAACAAGATAACTGAATGAACAAAATTGAACATGCAGCTCACTAAATACATATTTTAAACACATAGTTCTATCTTGACTCACATCATTGATATAAGGTACTATCATCAGATTTCTGGGAAGTGTAGCCTATAAAGGAATGATTTCCCATCCAGAGATGAGAGGATTCACTTTTCAATTGTTTAACCATACTGAATACAGAGTTTAACCATACTGAATTAAAGTCATCACTTGAGATATTTTCCATAGCTCAATTTGTTTATATGTATTAATGTGTGTGTGTATGTGTGTGTATATATATATATATATATATATATATATATAAAATCAATGTCATCATTTTCATAATTTTGTTTTTTCCATGCTAGTATGGGTTAGACAAGACTTACAGAGGCACTAATTCTGTAACTGGATGCCACTAACCCTTGGTCTTTCAAATGACAAATAGCTCAACAGCTGGACCTTTTTAGTGGCATTGCTTTTATACAGTGTGGAAACAATGTCAAGACACAAATGGGAAGACAAACACATACACATATATACAAACAGTGGGTTTCCATCACCTAGTTTCACCCACAAGGCATTGGTCAGCCTTAGGCTATAGTTGAAGACATTGATGCATGGTGTCATGCAGTAGAAAAGAAATCTAAAATCATGTAGTTGCAAAGTAAATTTTGAGAAAACAAAACATATAGATACATACAGTTTACTTTGAGTGGCTATTTCTTCTCATAAGAACTGACTCAGGCCTGGCATAGAAAGCAGGCCAGCATAGAATGCATGTTGATTTCAAAACTCTGTCACAAATACAGTTATCATATCATATTATCAACTAATATTTTTAACAGAATCAAAATGAAAGCTGTCCTTATTTGATCACCTGATGCTGGAATAAATCTGAATGCACCACAAACTAATTCTTTTTCTTAATCTTGTTTTCAGGTTGAAGTCACTAAGCAACAGATTTACAAATTGAAATTAAGTGATGATCAATATGTACAGTCTAAGCAGCAGTGACAGTAAATATTAGGTAAGTATAACTTGACTGTCTATTCCTCTTTAAGTAAATTTGAATTTAGATGTATGCACAATACTATTTTGTATTTCATATTTTGTGAGTTCTTATGCAGAATTATTTATCATATAAATAGGTACAGGCATGGCTGTGTGGTAAGAAGCTTGCTTCACAACCACATAGTTCTGGGTTCAGTCCCACTGTGTGGCACTTTGGGCATGTGTCTTCTACTATAGCCTCAGGACCAACCAAAGCCTTGTAAATGGATTTGGTAGACGGAAACTGAAAGCCTATCATATATATATATATATACATATATATATATATATATACATATCATCATCATCATCATCATCATCATTTAACGTCCGTTTTCCATGCTAGCATGGGTGGGACGGTACCACAGGAG
>JAOPUL010004099.1:116129618-116140705 GCA_027564515.1 Octopus rubescens
TTCTTCAGGTTCGGTGGTATTGAACCCAATGCTCCGATGACAACAGGGACAACCTTTATGCTTGACTCTCGCAGCTGTCACATCTTGGCGATCTCAATTTTCAGGTTTCCATATTAGTCGACCTTTTCTCTTTCTTTCATGATGATATTTTGATCTGGTACTGTCACGTCAATTATTAGGCACTTTTTATTATTATTATTATTAGTTTTCTAACTTCACTAGCTTATTTTTCTATTTCTTTTACTCCTTAGTTTTTGACTGAAGCCACTAACCATGAAAATCAACAGTGCAAACCTCAAGGTGCCTCATTTCTCATTATCAAACTGGGCTGTTACTGCAAACTCTTTAAAGTTGTCATTTCAACAGCTTTCTTCTGTCACTGCCTTCTCTTGCTAAAATCTGGCTACTACCACAAGGCATTTAAAAGTGCCTGTGACTGTTTAAACTGTTTGTAAATTTAAGCAAATTTCTTCAAAACTATATAGTTTGATTTATAAAATGTGAAGAAAAACAACAATTGCCAGGATTGCCAGCAGCCACCAAACATCACTTTGGTCCCATTCTTCTGTTTTTGTGTGATACACTTGTTATCATTAAACAATTTCTGGACTTTTTAATCTTTTGAATACATAAAGTAAACTTTATATTACAAAGAAACGAGAAAAAAAAACACAACAAAAATTTTTTATTTTTAATTGTAAAATAGTAAATGGCTTTATCTCAAACATTTAAAAATTTCTTGAACTTAAGACGATCTCAAATATAAGGGAAAATTTATATTTTAACTGAGAATCATCTGAAAGGTAAATCATTGTTTAATTCCATCTTTGGATTTTAAAAATTTTATTTTTACTTTTTGGGGGGTGAGGGAAATAAATTTATTTATCAAGATGTTGGTCAGCAGGGAACTCTTGTAGTCTTCCAGTTTGGATTGAAGATTAGAAAGAAAATAAACATTCAGAAATTAGCTTTATTTTAATAAACGTTTACTTAGACTAAACTTTAAAGTTTACTTGCATGTCACATGCATACATATGTTATTTTAATATTAAATTATTGTTTCATGCTTTTATAGTCAAACAACAGATTGACTTTTCTCCCCCTTTTATTTCCCTATTAAATTTGATTATTCTTCTATTATAGAAAATCAAAACAGCCCACATTCTACAACTTTAGTAACCAGCCTGTAATACAAAGAAGACTACTAATCAGCTGCTGCCATTTTTTAATACAAATATATCATCTTTTAATTACAGACATGAAATATTTTTACAATTTTTATAAACATTCTAAGTCATATTTGGTTGAAGGACTCAAGGGTTTGACTACTAAACAGATACTCTACTCCAGATAACCCAGTGTATTTGACTGTAAATAGGTACCATAGAGAGGTACTGCCAAAATTTGCAAGATTAGTGCTTTGTCTAAAGTGAGGGATTGAAATAGAAGTAATCTAATGTGCATCATAACAATTAAACAGTGCTGATTAACATCCCCAACTACCACTATACAAAGACACTAATAAAGTTCCTACTTCTTACTAAATTCTAAATGGCACAATTTTTATATGCCATATATTTCACTTCCTATCTGATTAAATTCTACATAATCTTTGTCAACTTTTACAAAATTCTAGATAATCTACTGAGAATATGAATTTTCGAAAATATTTAAATTTTAACTTCTACTATACTTTTTCTGGGAGAGCATCCAAAACGAAATATTTTGATACCTCGTTTGTAAAATTTGAATGAATATTTTAGGAAATATGATAATTTGAATGGTCAGTAATTTGGTCAAAATCTTGCCTAATGAATAATTAGCCATATTTGTGATGTCATATTTTTTAAACTGAGGTGATAATCATATTCAAATTACAAAAATTAA
This sequence comes from Octopus rubescens, assembly GCA_027564515.1. Taxonomy (NCBI): domain Eukaryota; kingdom Metazoa; phylum Mollusca; class Cephalopoda; order Octopoda; family Octopodidae; genus Octopus; species Octopus rubescens. The sequence continues at coordinate 116,131,506 of JAOPUL010004099.1, forward strand.
GTGTCCATTGGATAGCAGTTGCCTATTTTTTTCTGGTTCTTGAAAATGAAACTTTTTTTGTCAATTTTTTAAATATTTATTTAAAGCCTATTTTTTTTTGCATATAACAAACAATCGATTTCACAGTGTTTTCAGACCTAGCTAAATCCAAAATTACAAGCCACAGAGACTTGAGTTTTGGCACATTTGTAGTAGGTATAGAATTAAATAAATCTTGAGATTTGGGGATATGATACCATTTCAATAAAATTTTAATAGACTATTAAAAATGGCTATAAATGGCAGAGTTTCGGATCAAGACGACCACCTAAGTTGGATTATCTCCGTTTTGATGGGGATTTTCCCAATTTATTTTTCACCACAGCCTTGGAAATGATGGGGGGAAGCTTTTTATGAAAAACATTTTTGAAAATTTATGATTTGCTTCACTTGAGCATGTCCCTTAGCGACTGACAATATGTGCATCTCTGAGCAGGAGAGCATCATAGCCATGTGTTGAGAGAGATTCTTTGGGGTTTGAATAAATGTAACAAAAGCAAAGTTTGAAGGAAATATTCACCATTTTTCATACTTCTAGGGTTAAGCAAAGAGGAAATAACAGTTGCTTACCCAAGGACAAAAATCATGTTACAAAAATCATGTCTGACCTACCCCCATCGATTTTTATATCAAAATAATGCAAAAATAGTCCTCTTCATGACTGTATCATTTTAAATATGAATCAAGTCATAGTGCTCCAGCACATTTAACTAGAATGAGGGCTGCTGTTCAGCAGTAAAAGAGACGAACTTTGTGAATGGGTGGAAATACGAGGGTGATTGAGAGAACAATATATAAGTGTCATTTTGATCAAAAGTAAATGAGAAGAAAGTTCACATCCTGACCTTTCAAATGATAGTATAACTGTGACAAACAAAATATATTTTGACATGAAAATAATCAAGCAAAAAGTGTGGTCAAACTGTGCTTGTCTCCCTTCTACACAGCTCTACAGTGATACCTACTGAGAGTGTATAAAAGGAAACAACACCTCTCTCTTTGTTCTCTCTGAGTTAATCCAAGTAGAATGTTTTTTGAAAAATTAATTCATCCTTTATAAAAGGAATAATCAGCTGTTATAATTTTCAGTGAGGAATCTTTTTATAGAAGAAACTCAGGTTAGTGGACAACACACTGAGAAGTTAATGATTCAGATCCTGCTATCAGGGCTCTATTGCATCTGTGGCTAAAACATTTACCTCCTAATAACTCTAATTCCACCTAAAATTAAAGTAGATGCTATAGGTGACATAATCCATCGGGGTATGCAGCATGGAATCAATAAATATTTCGTTGACTTGTATTATCAAGTTCAATCTCTCTGATGGAAAAAGCTACTGCTTAACATTGCAGAAACTAAAAACCAGCACCAACCTTGTGACTCGTCGTGATTCTAAAAAACAGGGTTCTTCTCATTTAGCTATATCTGATAATTAAGCATTTAGTTGATAAAAACATGAACACAAGTAAAGCTCATGAATTTAATGAACTGACATTCTACTAAGATGTAGTTAAAATTATATCCAAACCACTCTTTTGAAATTATGATTTTCACATACCTCTCGAGTTTTCTGTACTAAACCCAGTAATATTAAGCACATTGCCAACATCATCCAGCTATAGATTTTATAAGTTTTCTTTATCTTAAGTTGGATCAGCTTCCAACTTTCTGCCAAACTGTTTAGTATTATATGAAATGCTCATAGAATACATTGTGTAAGCATTTCATACTGTCCCATTGCTTCAGGATGGGAGTTATTCTGTTAACAGTCTCGTTCCCATTGCTTCCTTCCATCAAAGATATCTCACTCTCTAAAATAGTTGAGGTATCATCAAGTGAATGTGAGTCATCGTCATTCTGTATTATGTGAGCTATCTCCCCTCCCCGCCACACACACACCTCAGTTGATTCCCATGAATGTTTTTAAGGAAAGTTGACTGTTCTAGCATATTCTCAAATTAAATCCAAGGTGATTTTCGATTTTCGTTCTGGGAATAGCAAGCAATTTGTAGAAAGTACAACATCCTGTCCCTCCTCTTTAGTTATTCCAATGTTCTCACTGATCTATAATGTTTATGAGAAGATCTCCCAATAACCAACCTTTTTACCAAAGCTGCCAAACTAACTGATAAAAATATTCCTTTTTGCAACTGCAATAGGTTGATCAAAAATTTTACAGAGTATCTACAAATAAGTTCTATAGAAGTGTCATTATACCAAGTCTGATTGGTTTGAAATCAGTACCTTTCTCTTCTAAGATATGTGTCTAAAGTTTTGGAGCATATCATGTCATGACATATGTTATTATGATCATGGAATTTTGTTTTAAATTTCAGAATGCACATATCTTCAAGTCCTTCATCTACACCATATATACATATATATATCTCGCCAGTAGTTCATATATCCAAGTCACCTATACAGCTAACCGCTTTATAGGTGCAAAACCAATGGTCATTCTCTGACCGGCCATAACAATTTACTTCCTAAAAAAATATATGTATATATTCCTTTATTCAATGCTGAGACTTCATTCAGTTGCTACTTTAAGGTTCCTGTTTCTGTTCTTTATAGTGACTACTCCCAAATCTATATATACACACACACATTTAGTTGTATAAAAACGACAAAGAGAAAAAACACTCAATATATGTAGAATTTATTCATATATTGGAAGCTGAAGTTTAATTGTTGCCATTTGAGGTTTCCCTTAACTTTTGTGTCCTTCTGTAAGTGAAGCTTAAGCTTCAGATGAATCTATGGTGATATAATTTGTGAATAGAATGAAAATATCTTAAGAAATCTTTGATAGGAAAGAAAATGTTTTCTTGTTTTTTTTGTAAAAAAAATAAATAAATGTCTCACCCATATTAACCAGCCCAGTCAAAATTTTCTGAAGAATGTGTGAAAAGACAAAATATTTTATTTTGATTATTTGCTTTCCAAATGTCTGAAAGTTTTATTTCAATAGTTTGATAATAGAATTAATAAAAAGATTTAAAAATTTATTTTTAGTGTCAATCTTATTGATTTAGGAATACTTTACTGGTATAAAATGACTTTAAAAATCTCTTCAAATGGAAAATATTTTTATACATAACAGATGAAATTTTCAAATGTGTTGCTGAAGTCAACTAAATAAATCAAGTGCTGTGTCTCACTCAGCATCACATCTAACAATATAGTTGAATCTTCTTGAAGCATTTAGTTGTAGTGGGGAGTAAGAACTTGCATCCTGAGGCCCAGTTATTAGACTAGACTGCAAGCCACTAAATCAATCCTTTTACTAAGTTTATTTCACTTAAATTTAAGTATCTGCCACTGATATCTGACCAAACCAAAAATAATAGTTCAATGCTTATTTTCTTTCAATTTCTTTTAAATTATTGATATTTTGCATGTCAGTATGCATATCTTTGTTGTTGCATAGAAGTAGCCACTTAATATATTATGCTTCAGCCTGGATAGTCAATACATTGTTCACATTGCATTATGTGGATTTAACGTGTGACAGCTAGGCTAAGTTGTTCTAGTAAGTAGCGATAGTAATGATACATGGAGTGGTTAGAATCAAATATTCCCTCTAATTTTTTGCCGTAGAAGTATGCAACAATTTGCATTGAGTGTCAATATTGATTTTCGTGGCTAATTTCTTCAATTGAAAAAATCTGATTTTATCATGTAAACGTTGTATGGGGAACACTAGTCAGAATACATGTGGAGTGCAGTATTGTAGACAGGATATATTGGATGCACTAGGTTGGTTCCTAATATCCATTTATCTATTCATACATGATCTGGAATTGTGGTCAGTAGAGCAATTTATTGAGATTCACTGTTCCAGCTCTTAAGCAAGGCTCATTATTCTATTATTTTTAAAGCAAGGCAGGCAAAATAAACGCTAATTTGATTGTACATGGAAAGTGTATTTATCCAACTAAGGTTGGACAGTAATAAATTCTTTTGATTTATCACCATCTATTCTTGAATAAAACCACAATTATCATCATCATCATTAATATCAGAATAAATATTGTAATTCATGTATTCTGTCCAATGTTGGTTTATATTTGGCAACCTTATACCATGCTTACCAGTAATGATTTCTTTTCATTAAATATTAATTTGACAAAAAAACTAATTAAGGCTTTTGACAAGCTCTATAGATTGAAATGCGAGAATGGTACGATGGTAGCCACAACTCGCCACAAGCTACCGACATTATGGGACCTGTAGTAAATTTCTTCATTAATCACAAATATAATGAGGAGTGAGATTACATAAGACAGAATCAAACTCTGAATAAGAATACCTTTTATCTCTCCAGAGTACCAAAACTCAACCTGAACAACATTTGAACTTACAATATAGTGCTCTTACCATTTCTGACACCCTACCCAGCTTGTCATAAATACTGATTTCTAACATACATCTCTGGACATGTAATGTTAGTGAGCATGAATGACAATACAAATGAGCAGAGAGAAAAACCAGGCTTAAGAACAACCAGATATAGTGTGCAAAAGAAAAGCCTGCACTAGAGGAGACCTAGGAAGTCATGGGATGAAATGGTGAAGACTAATCTCAGGATGTTGAGCCTCATAGAGATGACAAAAGATTTACTCTCCCATGAAAGCATGACAAAATAGGCATAGTTGTCATGGAGTTTAGAAGATGTAATTTACAAACAGCTCTCTCAGCTGATATGTTCCTGTTATATACATCTACCTCCTTGACTTCTTAATAGTCTGTTTCATCTTTCACCTTTTCTATTCATTGTAAATGCTGCCTATATCCACTGTACCATGCCCAAGTAAATAGGGTTGTCAGAGAGAGAGATAAAGCGAGTGAATCAGACAGTGAATTTGTTCAGTCCTCTCCTTTATTCACTGTGCTAGGCCACATATGTAATGAGGGATGGCACACATATTCAATCCTTTCATCCTTATAACTCTACCTCTTTTGCCCATGTATGTGTGTAAAGAGTTATTGCAGATTTGTTGTACTTAATATACACTACCCTCACATTTTCTATACTGTCATCACTCACTCTCCTCAGGTAACTCATTATTTTACATTCTCTTTTTCCCTGCATCAGTATTTCTTCCAATATAATCTTGTTCCCTTCACTTGCCCAACCTGGTTTATATCTATAATTCCCTCCTTTGGTTGTATTACCTTGAGCAAGCAGACACCATAATAGTGAGAGCTCCTGGAGATAGAAGGCAGCCTTATGAGTACTGGTGCCATGATAAAATACCATTAGTAGATTCTATAAAGTGGTTAGTGAATGAGTCAGTAAGACCTTTCAGTCTTGTCTTGAGGATTTGACAGTTCACTCTGTAAAGGAGTTGGTGTTAGAATGTGAGTTCAGTCATGGAAACCAAACCAAAAATGAAACATATGAGTGAGAGATGGTCCTCCAATTATGAGGCTTCTGAGAAGAAGTGACTAGTACTCATCCAATCCATGCAAAATTTGAAAACAAATGTAAAATGATGCTGATGATGACCAGGGCCAGATTTAAAGCTAGGTGAGGGGGGGGTGCACTTCAAGTTCAATGGTTCCTTTATGTACAGAAATTAAAATCCATAAAAAATCACCAAATTTACATCTCAAAATCTGCCTATTGCATGTAATTGAAACTAATTCCAGTTAGCACATGGAAAGTTTATATGCTACTGTTAATGTGTCATCTAAACCAAGTACAGCAACTTTTACAAACTTACAATATACAATACTTACAAAGAGACTTTCTTTCTACACTTGGTATCTGAAAAATCTTTAATTATTTCCTCAAACTGTATCATTTTTTTAGAACACTGCTTTCTACATTCAAAAGGCACAGAGTACCTAGTCTTTCATACATCATTGTATCAGGTTATCCGGAAAGTTGTTAGTGTTTTTTTAAGCGCAATAAAGTATAAGAAATTTTAAACATACTCTCATTTTTATTCATTAAAGTAACTTCCATTGTTTTTTATGACCTTAGTCCACCTAGCAGGCAATTTAAATATTCCATCGGCATAAAACTCAGTAGCTTTTGAAGAAAATAAATCATCTAAGTGGGTATTGACACCATCTAAATCATTAAATGATTTTCTTTTTAGAAAGTTCTGCAGAGATAAAAAACAAATGATAGTCAGATGGTGCAATTGCAATGTCAGGGGAGTATGGTGAATGGGACAAGAGATCCCACCCAAGTTCATGCAACTTAATGCCAGTAGCCAAAGACATATGTGGTCAAGCATTGTCTTCGTGGAACACAACCCCTTTCCTGTTGGAGACAGTTGGCCTCAATTCCTTGATCTTTTGATTCAAATTTGCTAGCTGACAGCAGTACACATCAGAATTGATGGTCTGATTTTGTGGGAATAGCTCGTAGTATACAATGCCTTTGAAATCCCACCAGACAAAAAGCATGACTTTTTTTGAATGAATATTCTGCTTTGGAGGATCCTCACGCAAATTCCAGGATCTTTTTCTCACTATATTAGCATAAACAATCCATTCTTCCTCAACAGTTACCAGTTTTTTTCAGAAAAGGCTTATTTTCATTGCGCTTCAGAAGCATATCACAGATGGAATACCAGTCCATGCAGTTTTGTTCTGACAGTTTGTGGAGGCACCCAAACATCATAGTGAGAAACATGCCCGTCTAACCCATACAGGTATGAAAAATGGATGTTAAAGGATGATGATACCCAATTTTCACTAATCATTCGTGAACAGTACTTTTGGAAACTTCCAACTTCTCTAGTCGTAATATTCAAGTTTTCTTCAATGATTACCTTCAAAATATCATCATCTAAGGTTGAGGGTCTTCTACAGGGATTGCCATCTTCCAAACTGAACTCGCCACGACTAAATTTTGCAAACCATCTTCGAACAGTTGATTCATCTGCAGCATCTTCACCATAAACTCCACAAATAATTTTACACGTTTCTGCAGCATTTTCACATTGTTTGAAGAAAAGCATTACGTGGCGAATATGCAACTATTGGTTATCCATTTCAATTGACAATTTAGGCTGAAAGGAGTAAAATATATGCTGATTTTTAACGTGGAACTTAATTGATAGGCTTCAATACTGCAATGAGTCATTCTAAGATTAGGATTGTTGCATGAAGGGCTTAAAGACACAAATCCTGAAATCGCTCGGAACATTCCGGACAACCTGATATTTTATGGTAGACCTCAAAGTAGATAAATCTATAAATAATAGTGTGTAGAAAATTGGATTAAAAAAACCCCATTAGATAGAAAACAAAAATTAAAGGCTGCCTGCAGAACACAAATCCACATGTTAACATGGGAGGCTTCAACTTTTTTCCATCCATGGGACATTTTAACCTTGTTTCCTATAGGCTATTATTTAAAGCTTTATCTCCTTAGAGTTCCACTGTAAAAAAAATAATTTACTTCAATTTATATAATGTATGTACATACCTTTTTACCTATTTCAGTTATTAGACTGTGGCCATGCTGGGGTACCACCTTGAAGGATTTTTAGTCGAATGAATCAACCCCAGTACTTATTCTTTTTAAAGCCTGGTACTTATTCTATCGGTTTCTTTTGCTGAACTGCTAGGTTACAGGGACGTAAACACATCAACACCAGTTGTCAAGTGGTGGTGAGGGACAAACACATATATATACGACCATCCGTCTACCAAATCCACTCACAAGACTTTGGTTGGCCTGAGGCTATAGTAGAAGACACTTGCTCAAGGTGTCACGCAGTGGTAAAGAATCTGGAATCATCTGGTTCGGAAGCGAACTTCTTACCATATACATATTGTTCATCAATATTTATTGATATAAAGGCGGTGAGCTGGCAGAATTGTTAGCATGCTGGGCAAAATGCTTAGAGGCATTTTGTCCATCTTTACGTTCCGAGTTCAAATTCTACCAAGGTTGACTTTGCTGTTCGTCCTTTCGGCGTCAATAAAATAAGTACCAGTTGAACACTGGGGTCAATGTAATCGACTAAGCCCCTCCCCTGAACTTGCTGGTCTTGTGCTATAATTTGAAACCGATATTTATTGATATATAAACATTAGTAAGAAAACTGAACAACCAATGTTTTACAAAGTCCCTCAAGATATATTCAATCTGCATATAGTTAAACACTCTTTTGTCACAGAAATGCATTGTACCAGTAATTAGCCTGTTTGAAACCTGTAATCAATGACGTTATTGTTCATCATTTGCAATAGAAAATGAAGTCCCATGATGAAATGATATCCTTAAATGACTGTGGATGTCTTTTGGGAGATAACAGCCATGATGAAATGGTAGTTTAATTAATCAGAATGCAAATGAAATTATTAATGGACTTATAAGAGTAACTTGTAACTCCATTGATACTATGTACCTTTCTTGAACTAGGTGGACTGGATAGCGAAAAGAAGGCTCTGTCAGAGACAATATAGTATTGCTAAAAATCAATGCAAATTGATGACTACTTTACTAAGCAACTGAGTGAAAAGATATTAAATTACAGCATCACTGATTGTGTGTTTGCTACCATTAGTTTTATGACATCAATCAGCTCAATCTCAATCATTAAAGATTAATATATCATTTTTAGTGGTGTAACTAGAAGTAGATATAGCTATAATTAATAGCATGTAGAATGTTAATTTTTAAAAAAACCCTTGGATGAAAAAAAAGCTTGAAGGCAGTCTCCAAATTGTTTCCATCCAAAGGTTTTTTTAAACCCAATTTTCTACACGCTATTATTTATAACTCCCTTTAAGGTGGCGAGCTGACAGAACTGTTAGCACGCTGGGGAAAATACTTAGCAGCATTTCATCTGTCTTTACATTCTGAGTTCAACTTTGCCTTTCATCCTTCTGGGGTCGATGTAATCGACTAAAACCCATCCCCCTCAAAATGTTGGCCTTGTGCCTAAATCTGAAACCACTATTTATAGCTCTATCTACTTTTGAGTTCCACCACTAAAATCGATTAATTTCCTCTCTCTTGAAGTGTCTGACATTATTTTACTGTAAGCAATTCTGCAATATGAGTCATTCTAAGATTAGGATTGTTGCATGAAGGGCTTCATCATCATCATCATCATCATCATCCTTTTAACGTCTGCTTTTCCATGCATGCATGGGTTAGACGGTTTTGACTGGAAACTGGCAAGCT
>JAOPUL010004099.1:116267801-116279427 GCA_027564515.1 Octopus rubescens
TGTGTGTGTGTGCTTGTGTGTGTGTGTGTGTGTGTGTGTGAGCTGATCACAGCTGCAAACATCTTTGATCTTATATTTGCTAAATCAGGTATGATCTAAAACTAAATAGCTTCAACAACAACTAGCTAAATTAAAATTTTTATCTAAATTGTATTTATATCAATAATATTTTTTTTTATCATATTATATTTTTATCAATATTACATTTAGATCAATATTATATTTATATAACAAAATTGACAGTAATATACTACTAGAAAAAATAAAAACTTTTCCAAAAGAAACACAAACAACATTTAAATTATCTCATATTACAAAACTAATTTTTATTTAATTAACAGAATATTTCTAGTTTTAGCTTATTAATAGTCTCTCACTCTCCACATTACCTTGAAAACTAGCCATTCTCTGACTTGTTTATAGAAACCATGCTGGAAACAGAAAATAGAGCTTGGTGTAGTTTTCAGATTTGCCAGCTCTTGTCAAACCATCCAACCCATGCCAGCATGGAAAACGGACGTTAAAGGATTGGGATGATGATGATGATATAATATATAGACACATATATATATATACACACACATATGTGTACATAATATGTGCGTGGAGGTGGAGGTATGAATGTTTATATATATATATATATATATATATATATATGTGGAAAATGGCCGTTAAAGGATGATGATGATGATGATATATATATATATATATATATATATATGCATGCATATATGTGGCTGTGTGGTAAGAAGCTTGCTTCCCAAACACATGGTTCTGGGTTCAGTCCCACTGCATGGCACCTTGGGCAAGTGTCTTCCACTATAGCCCCAACTCAACCCTTGTGAGTGGATCTGGTAGACAGAAACTGATAGAAGCCCGTCATATATATATCTATGTGCATGTGTGTCTTTGTGTCTGTGTTTGTCCACCACCACCTGACAACCAGTGTTGGTGTGTTTACATCCCCGTAACTTAGCGCTTCAGCAAAAGATATCGATAGATTAAGTACCAGGCTTAAAAATAAAAAGTACTGGGGTCAAATCATTCGACTAAAAATTCTTCAAGGTGGTGCCCCAGCCTGGCCCCAGTCTAATGATTGAAACAAGTAAAAGATAAAAGATATGAAGAATAGTTTAAAAAATAAAAACATGTTTGTAACATGCATGAGAAGAAATAACATTTATATTTATATATATTTGCATTTATTGGAACAGTAGTTTACAGTATGAATAAAGATACTCCATTTTTAGGTAAATATATTATTCAGAGACTATAAGATTTGAAAGGAAGTCACTTTCTCTTTTTGATAAATATATTTTTACAGTTTCAATATCTAAAAGACAAGGATTTAGAAAGACATAACGAAAAAGAAAGTTTTCGTTTTATCAATACTTCAGTAATCTTAGTGTCTTACCACTATATATATATAGAAATATTTAAGATAAAATATTTAAAGTGTGTGTGTGTGTGTGTGTGTGTGAGGGGATTTTGTAAAACAAAATCTGGCAAAAATGCAATAAAAGAAAAGAAAGAACCAAAGTTATTCCTAAATAATTTTCTACACTAAAATTCTTTATATTTGGTTCTAGTAAGATTTTATAGAACTTGACTATCATTGTCTGTTTGTTATCAAGTAAGGTAATAGTTTCCATGGCTCAATAACCAAAATCAGTTATGCAAAAGAAAAGCGTTGACGGAAAGACTTTGGATTGTCATCTTCCTCAGTTGCCAAGTTCTGAGGAGAAAAGAAAAGAAAAAAATGTTACCAAAAACAGATACATTAATAATAAGAACAATAACAATAATAATAAATTAAAGATGCAATCAAAATGCAACCATATTATTATTTTGAAATAATTGTAGAATTGTTCATATTTTTAGAATAGTCTTAGTTAAATTTTTCTAATTGAGTATATATTAAGGAAAACTTGAATGAAGTACAAATATGAAAGTTTAAGATGTTTACAGAATACTGGAAATTAAATTCTTTCAGACAATGGAAAATGTTTTAAAAAACTGGTCTCCCATCAGCAATCAGAAAGTGTTGCATTATAAATCTTGGAGAGGATCTACAGACCCAAAATTAGTGTCAAGAGACACAAGTCTACTTAACAGTAAATATGAAAGACACATATTTAAAAAAAATATTATGTGAATATTATTGTACTAATATGAGTTCCTGCTACTCATATTATTTTATATAAATAGATCAGTGGCTTCCAAATGGTATGCTGTGGCACAGTGGTGAGTTGTGGGATGTAACTAGCTGTGCCATGAAAATAAAATTATATTTTATAAAATGTGATTAGTAAGAAACTGTAGGGAGAGCTGAATAGCAGAAAGTCTTCAGACAACAAGCTTCCCTCATACAAGTGTTTTGGCTCTAAGGGGGCTGGGCCACATCCAGGTCATGATTCCTGGATGCCTCTCTGCTTCCACATTCTGTGCTACTGTCTGCATTACAACCCTCCTGGATGGTCAAGTTGCTTCACAGCTAAGTACCTTGGGTATTGTAACCAGTTCAGTCTAAGACATATATAAATACCTTTCCTTAATATAAAGTGTATTAAAATATTTTATTTGCTCTCAAGTGTAGCATAAGAACCACTGGGAACGACTGCCTTAGACAAGCACAATTATCAACTTAGCTAAAAGTAAGCTCTTCTCTAAATTTATGGTCAAACAGCTGATACTATATAAAAAGTATTCAATTGTAAAATATCTCGGACAGTTTATAGAGCTTCAGTAAATCTGCATATGGTATTAACCTGTAAAGTGAATTTGAAATATTAATATGCTAAAATAATAATAAAACATCAAATGACTGAACTGCAGAATTTTAGAAGAGCAATTTATCTTGAACAATTCAAAATAGAATCATTAGTTACTCTATTTTTATAACCATAATATATAACCTTCTTCCATATTTCTGGCAGTCAACAAAAGTTTTATAAAACCAGTTCTTTTTTTATTTTTGCCATTCTTTTTCCAAGATCAAATAAAATATATAAACACTTGTTTGTTACATTATAAATAAAAAAGCAAACTTTATCAAGTCTGATAACATTATGAACTCTTTTATGCTAATTACCTAAGATAACAAGAATATACATTTATCTGATTTATAAAAACAAGTTAACCTAATTTCTGTCAGGCTTTGTTTAAAGTAATATTAATGAGAAAACAACACCAAACTGTTTAAAAAAAGGTTAAACTGTTAAAGTGTTTTAAAAGTATAATATTAAAACAAGTCCTAGTAAAACATTACTAACAACAATATGGTTTGGATATAATCAATATTCTACATGGAAGGCTGGATTTTCAAGGTAAGAGAAAGTTATTTATTGTCATTTTAGTAAGATTCCAATAATAATTAGTTGACCAGTCAATATGGTATGAATAGTTCAGGCAAAGTATTTTGTGTTTCAAAGTATTTAGAATATAAGGATAATATTAACTGTATGAAACATTCGTTTAAAATTACAATTTAAAAGGTTTTTATTAAATATATGTATAATATTAGCACCTATATATCAAACTTAGAGATCATTCAAATCTTAATGGCATTCTTGCATTTATCATTTTTTATTGAAAAATTAATGAATATTGCTTCTTACATTTACATTAACATAAATATCTGTTCTATATATTTGAGACGAGGAATTATGTACATTATTTACATTGGATGGATATGTCCGTCCAATGCATATAATGTAAATAATGTATAAATATCTGTTGTTTATTTAATTAGTATATATTGGTTTAATTAGTAAACATGTAGCTTTAAATACTGAAGTTAAAATATGAAACCTAAGAGCAACATTAACAAAAATGCTTTTATCAAATGAACAAAAAAAATCCAAGTAAAGTCTACACCAAAGCGTTAATAGCTATTGAGAACACTTAGTTATCATTATACTGAAGAAGAAAGTTAGCAAGAACTAGAGAAGCATGTTAAATAGAGGGATTTCAAATGAAGTGGTGTACAGCTTAGAGGTTCTGAACAATTAAGAGTAATATAGTAGCAGTACATAAAAGGTACATCCCTATAAATGACAAGGTACTGAAGATTTACAGTATAACAATCCTCTGGTTGTGATACTGATTGGCAGTGACTAGAATAGATGTTATTATTCTATGCATGAGGTCAATATTCCACAGTAAGACATATTTTAGATTTGTAGAGTCTATGCTTAGGTTTAAATCTTTGAAACAAAGAAATACAAATTTGAAAGATGTAACTTTAACAATGCTCGTAATATGAGGCTAGGAGTCGATAAAGCTGGTTGGTCTCTGTCCTGCAGTACAAAGAATCCTTTAAATAAAACACTGTTCGTAATAAATGGAGGGTGGTGAGGTTCATTGAAATAAACATTTGTATTTCCTTGTCATTAAACACTAGCAAATTTTAGAACCTCAGTGACATTTTGATTTGTCCTTTTTTTTAAACATTTATAAACCTTAAGTGTTTCATAATTTACTACTATCTTTCTTCCTTGTTTAAATCTCCTAAATGAGCTCGAGAGAGAATCTTTACATGGTCGTTCAACCTGCTAGAAATAGCAGTCAAATTTCCCTCATATTACATTCTACTGTCTTCAAAAAGGACACATTTGATATGATAGTTCTGGATATACTATGTGTAAAATAAGGCTGAATATTCACAGCTGAACACCTTTCATCACTGGTCTGTTGGCACTTAACAATGACCTATATTCATGCCTGATCCCTAGAATACAAATCCACTCAATTCTGATTTTGGTAATGCTAAGCAGAAGAGAGATAAATATTCTCGTGGATAGGATGCTAGGCAATCACAAACTAGCATTCCCCATAGAAGGAATTGGTCTGCACTGGAAGCCAACATCTTATATTACTGCTACTCACTTTGATGGACTCCACTACTGAGCTGTGTCTTGGCAATACTGTGTCAATGCAATACTGGCATCAGATCACAAGCTACCAAACTCTTTATTGGTTGCCAAGTATCCTACTAACTTTACCACCCATGTCTCCCCATTTCCCTAAAGTTTATTACCTATTAACTCTATAGTTTCCATTCTATTTTCATTCTTTTATTACTTGTTACATCTATAAATGAACCACCAACTCATTTTTAGGTTATAACTTAATATTAATTAATGATGACCTTGTGAAAATCTTATTTTAGTTGCCTTTCAATTACACTGGTTAGTACATTTTTTTTTATAAGGAATATCATTTGTATTCATTTTTTCAATGTTTCCTGTTTAGTTTTTCAGTATGAAGTTTATATTTTTTCTATTGACTTCTGAGTTAGTTTTATAAGCAGAAAAATATTAATTTTATTAACAGCAGAAACTGCTCAAAATAGTTAAATTTCTCTAAATAGTTAAAATAGCAATAGGGAAAATATTGTTTAAACAAAAATGCACTCTAAAATCAGGAAAGGGTTATTATAAACCTTATCAATCAATAATGTGTTCTTTTCTCAATATCAGATTAAATGTTAACCCTTTAACATTCGGGTTACTCTGCCAAATTTAATGCTTATTTAGTGATAGTTTTGTATTAACCATGCATTATGTCCTAGCTTTGAGAATTTGATGATGTAACCTAATATTTAGAATGTCATGGCAGGGTTGGTGTAAAAGGCCAGATCTGGCTGGTTTGACCATAAAACATATAAAACATTTTGGTCAGTTTAAATGCTAAAGGGTTATGGTAGTATTGCCCTCATTTATGTTAACTGTGTATGCTTATTTGTTAAAATATAATATTTTAAATTTAAATTTTTTAATTAGTAAAGTCTCTTGGATGTATATATATATATATCATCATCATTTAATGTCCGTTTTCCATGCTAGCATGGGTGGGATCATGTATATATATTTACATTTTGAACATTTCAAATTTTAACATGCAGTATATAATATAGAAATCTTCTGAATATACACAAATATATTATTTCAAACAACAACACAACAAATAACACTACAAATGACAGAAGTTGATAATTTTTTTCAAAAAATAATCATATTTGTAAATAAAATTCCATAATAGGAATTTTATTTATTGATTTTTGACAACATATGAAATCGGTTGAAATTTTATTTGCTTTATATACATAATGGATCAGGAGAAATGTGCATTGCTATTAGGCTATAAAAAAATACAAAACATGCATTTAATGAGTTAAATATACAATTAAAAATGATTCATCTTACCAATTTATATTATAGAAGTTTATACAAGTGTGATAGGTCCTTGAGAAGGAAAACTTGAAAAAATATCAATCAATTTTACTTTTTAAGAGTTTGGTTATTTTCGATGAATAAAGAGCCATAAAAAGAGATATATTTAGCAGCAATAGTGTCTTATTAAGATGGATATGATAAAATAATTGTAGGGATATGAGAAGAATGATATTCTTGTTTTCCCAAGAATATTAACAATGTAAATGAAATAGTGCAATATAGTAGAGTAATACAGTAATGCAATATAACTATAGAGCAATATTGTAGAGTGGTACAGTTATGAAATACTTATAAAGCAATATAGTAAAGCAATACCTATACACAAATATAATAGTGCAATACTTATTGAACAATATCTAAAGAGTAATTCTCATTCATTTATGGTTACTTGAAAATTCCCTTGCATTCTCTCCTGTTAGCTGATCTGTTGGCATTGATCAGCTGAAATACTTGAGCACTGGCTTAAAAACTTTCCAAGCCCATCATCATTTTCACCAGGTCTGAAAAAACACATTTTAAAACAAATTCTTTGGTGAAAGGAGGTGGAAGTTAAACTCAGAATGTACTAAGCCAAAACAGATGCTTCTAAAGCATTTCATCCAACACTATGTTAATTATTGAAGAATATAGGAGTGCAACACAGAGAGCAATACAATGATGCAAAACTTATAGAGTGATATAGTAGTGTGATATCTAATATTTAAAAGTGCAACAACTAATATTTCTATCAATCAAATTTGAATCTTGCGAAACGAAATGGAAAATTAAATTAAAAAATATACTGCTACTTATAGAGATAACTTGTTTACAGTAGAAAACAAAACCAAGCAGATGTAATAATATCACAAAAACAATGAGAAAGATAGACCTTGTTGACAATAAAACATACTAGTGAACAAAAGAGTAAATAAAACTTCTACACTATATTCATTGAAATAACAAATACAAAAATATACCTTAATTCATATAATTTATCTGGATTTTGAGGGTATTTATATTGTATCACAAATTATTTTATTGCAATGGTGAACAGCATCGTTGGATACAGGTTTCCAATTGGCCATTCACTCTTTCTCTGCATTTGTGGCAGTAGAAGTGAAAAGGGGCTGTGTAAAACAAATACCAGAAAGGGACTTCATTGCAAAGAGTATCAGTTATTCTTTAAATATTTTATCATCATTGCTTTTATCACCATCTGTAAACAATATGGATACAGAGATAACAACAATAAATTAATTATAATAACTCTTATTTTCTATCTACCATAAGTGTAGAGCTCTTCTGGTCTAAGAGAGACAATAAATCTGCCAGGCACAAATGTACAAGATGCAAGCAAGTTTTGCATGTGTGTGCAAGAATGCAAACAGATTTGCAAGATATGTGCACATGTGTACATATACAGGTGGAACTGCCTGATGTCTGTGCATGTATATGTAAAATGCCCAAGCATGATATGTTTACTTTCATACAAGTCAGTTTGTAGAAAGTGAATAAGTAATGGTATTAATATCTTAGTATACATTCAAATGAGTTTATGTTCCTAGCTTCTACATGTTTTCTAGTGATAGTTGAGCTAGTTAGTAAGGTGAAAAAAATTTACCATAGAGTTCTGTGGTATAAACTGCAGTTGTGAAAGGTGATAAGTTGCTAATGGTGTTGGGGTATCATCGTTGAGTTTGTGTGTGTGTGTTTTGAGTATGATGTTCATGGCGTTCCCTACAAGGATAAATCTGAGTTGCTGCATCTGAGCTGCTACTTCATAGCTGGTAAACATTATTTTTAGCTGAAGTGAATCGATAATGTAGTTGAAAAATGTAGCCTCGACACTATGCTGAGTGTTAGGAAACTGGATTTCAAACTGTGAAAACCAATGAGATGGATAGTTAGACTAGAAAGGAGTATCTTTAAGTCCACAACTGAATGAAATATTGAGTGTTTGAGTCATTATGGTGATAACAATAAGTTTAGAGTATTCCATAGCTGTTTGATGAACTGGGTTCACCAATGGAGTAAATATTGGTGAGAGAGAGCAAGTGTTGTCCAATCATTCCGGGGGCACCTTCAGCCATTTTGGTAATCTCCTGTATCCTTTTACAAGCTCAGTCGTTTTAACTTTATCTTGTTACTGGGCATATTGAGTAAGGACAAGAGAGTGAGTCTGATGTGTGTGCAGCTCTTTCCCACTGTAAAAAGGTTACTTTACACTAGTTTAGCAAATTTGATGGGTGAGCTTTCGCACACACACACACACACACACACACACACACACACACACAGATGTTGGGTGAAAACCAGTTTTGATTGCCCTAAAAATAATGAATTCTTCTTCTCAAAAAAGAACACTTCATTCTAATTGCTATATACATGAAATATATTTTTTAACTATTGTAAAACTTTTGTTTCTGTGGCAGCTCTATATAAAGAACAGCTAAGCTGTCAACTGTCTCAACTATGTCTGTGTTATGTTAATTATATTAAAACAAACTCAAAGCCATGATAGTCATAAACATTACTTTATATGGCAAATTGCAATTTTATAACTTAGTTTGTTTTTTTCTAAAACACAACTAGACAGAGGTTGAAGTGAAATTTGTGTAATTTACTCTTTACTGTGGCAAAAGCAAAAAATACTTCTAAAAAGGCTTTTTACATAAAATGTGACTAAAAGAGAAATGCTTCTTTTTTTAATTATTGAAATAGAATGGCTTATAGAACAAATTATGTATTTCAATAAAAGATACAGTGAGAAACCTAATAAATAAATGAAAACAAACAAAGCTTCTAGGAGATGAATATAGAACCAATAAATTGAAGAAAAATAATTGTTACCTTTTTCTAATGAAGATATCTTGTGTATCAATGATTAAAATCTGTCTTAATTACAAAAAGCAAATTATTTTACAATCGTATATTTGAATTATTAGTGCACACTATATAGAGGCTGATAATAAGCAATTCATCTGGCCTTAAAAGCCATGCCAAGAACATATACAGCAAAGATGGTCGATTTTCTGTGTTGTGTGTACCAGATGGTGATGGACTGCAATGAAATGTGTCCAATGCATGTCAGTTGCTGCTGACATTGGTTTCAAATTTTGGAGCAAGGTCAGCAATTTCAGAGTGGGGGCTAGTTGATTACATCGACCCCCCCTCCCCGAAAGGATGAAAGGCAAAGTCGACCCCAGTGGTATTTGAACTCAGAACGTAGTCGGAATAAATGCCGCTAAGCATTTTGCCTGATGTGGTAAAGATTCTGCCAGCTCGCTACTTTAGCTGCTGCTGACATTAGAAGTTGAATCTTGCTAAACATCAGTCCAGAAAAGTAGCTGTGTTGACGAGTTCAGAAAGTGATATAAATGTTATGCTTATAAATGGATTAGAACAGATAAACCATGCTAGTATTTAGTTAAGAGACCGAATGTTAAGGAAATTTATTCCAAATACTTGTAAAATAGATATCTAATTCCATCATATTGGCAAAACAGTTTATGCTGATACTGCTACTCTTGGTCAAGTTTTTGCTTGAAGATATATTTTGCAAATGTTGTGAAATGAACTTGAATACAAACTTTTGTTATATTCTTGAAAGAAAGTATTATTTTGTGATGAGGTCTTTGAAAAGACAGAAAAGTCCACTTTTCACTCTTTTCAACGAACTCATTACAATTCTTTTTAGAAAACCAGTGGATAAAAGCAACTATGTTGAGGTGAAAGAGATACAGATCTCTTATCTTCAGTTTAAGCTGCTGTAACCAATATAATGGGATGAGATTTCAGGTGATTATTGTCCATTTATTTTATTTTGCATAACTTCAGTTATTCAACTTTTTGGTCCAAGTTTCAGTTACCATCATTCTGTGTACGACTATGCTGTGTTAAATATATGATGACAATAATGGGAATCAGTGTATTTTTATGAAGCAGCAATGTTACAAGCTGAAATAAAAATGTGGAATAATTTTCTTTTTATAGGTATAAAAGAGCTCAGACACACAGTTTTAAAACTTTTGATTATTTCCACTGAAAGCATGATTTTCTAACCAGTTAAAAACTGTGCAATTATATGTTGAAGCAAAACTGATGAGTTGAGAAGATACAATATTCTATTTAGTGTAATAAATAACTGGAATGCATGAAGACAATGAACTTTACTGAAGATGATATTGGTCAGAGAGAATGAAACAATTCCAAAAGTTGAATGTTGCAAAGACACAAAATGAAAGTACTTTGCATGAGCTAACCTTTGAATAATGGAAAGTGTGTGCTTATTTTAATTTACTTATGCATTACCTAGATAAAACATCTTTTCAGTGGAGATAACCAACATGTGCAATGTTACAAAAAAGATCAGTTGCTTTTTACATGGCTCTGAGATAAGAGAAGTAAAAATGAGAAGAAAATGAATTTTATATATATATATATATAAAATTGTAGAAGTAAATTCTATTTTAGAAAACCTAAGGAAGCTACAATCAGATTAAGGCACTTTATTGATAATCTGCAAACTAGTCTATTGCAAAGATTCATTATCTCTACTACTATTCTACAGCAGTATCTACTCTTGCAGTATCTGCAAATTATTTACCTCCTCCAATTAACACAATACACTTGCCATTATTTTTGGCTTTTATGTGGTCATATTTTATGAACAATAGCATCATCAGTTACAAGTTTCCAACAGGCCAATCACAGGTACCCAACGTTTTGTGAACAGCAGCATTATTGGTTACAGGTTCACTGAATGTTATCTTTAATAGTTTTGTCAAAGGTAGGGCAGTGCTCATGACACTATACAATGGGGAGAGTGACAAGGGGTTACTTGCAGAACAGATACCATGTTTTTGTTCAAAAGAATTGTCCTTAATTTTCTCTATGACTACATCTTGTGCCCATATAGATCAGTAACATATATATACATTACTTACATACATATATACAGAATCATATATATTATATTATATATTCTTCTATCTTTTACTTGCTTCAGTCACTGGGCTGCAGCCATGCTGGGGCAGTGCCTTGGAGGGTTTAGTTGAACAGATTTATCCCAGTACTTATTTTTTAAGCCTGGTACTTATTCTATTGCTCTGTTATGCCAAACTGCTAAGGTAACACTGATTGTCAAGCAGTGGTCAGGGACAAACACAAAACACACACACATACATACATACATACATATATATACACATACATATATATACACATATATATACACATACATATACACATACATATATATACACATACATATACACATACATATATATACACATACATATACACATACATATATATACACATACATATACACATACATATATATACACATACATATACACATACATATATATACACATACATATACACATACATATATATACACATACATA
>JAOPUL010004099.1:116282027-116289758 GCA_027564515.1 Octopus rubescens
CAACATTGAAAGTTAGAAAATGCCGAGACACTTTGTAACTTCTGTTGATTATATATATATATATATACACTCACAACCACAATGACAAGCTTCTGCCTCCTAAATTCCAAGTATTGGTCAACCCAAGGCCCTGATAGAAGGATGCTGCAGTGTACTGTGCAATGAGATTGAAACTGGAACCACGTGGTTGCCAGTTGTTTCAAAGACTAAAAAAAATACCATGAGGGAGTAGTAAAAATAATAAAAAATATAGGCAAAAGAGAGAGAGAGAGAGAGCAAGGTGAATCAGGAGAAGGAAAGGAAGAGAAACTGAAATGAAAGGAAGAAACAGAGGTAGAGGGGAAAATAGAATGAGAGAAATAGAGAAGATAAATCAGAGGAGAACCTGTAACTATAGTTTCAAAAGGAAATACTAGTAGAGAGTTAGAATTGAAAACAGACACAGTATACATATAGGATACTACTCTCTAGTAGTATTTCTCTTTGAAGCTACTGTTACCAGTGGAGATAGCAATTCTATCCTGAAATACAAAAATTGTCATGACCTCCAAGTTGACAGCTGATGATGGGAGACTTCTGTTTATGTTAATTTTCTTTTGTTCTTGTTTCCTCGTTGCCTTATATGTTTTCATTTTCTTCATATACACACACACACATTATTTATACATAAATTTGTCAAATGGTGGTGTGTTCCCCTTCCTCAGAAATATACACTAAACAGCCACATTACTTTCCTCCACTTGTGCCTCACGTGGTTGTGTCATTTTTCTTCTCTTTATTACTAATAAAAGAAAGTGACATATTAGTCTGCATGTGTGTTCAAATAAAAGCATGTGTCATCACACTTGCATGTACTTGCATACATATGTGTATAATTACACATATAGTCACTTTTATTTATTATCATAATTACATATGGTAACTGTCTGATCAATGAATGTAAAATACTGGATAAGGTTATAGTGGGTAACAGAGTAAAGAGAGAGGACATGAAAGTAGGGGTACAGTTCTTGGGTCAAAATGGCATGTCCTCTGTGTGTGTGTGTGTGTGCGTGCATGTGTGAATTGTATCCCTGTGTGTTTATTGTATTAACTCCTTCAACTGTGTTCAACCAATGATAAAACAAAAACATCACATAATAAAATGGCTATATCATCAAAGGAGTGTCTATCTGGTTGCTTGACATGCTACAATATCCAGCAAATCCCTTTCAAATTATAAAATACTGTCTTAAGAAAAGAGGAAGAGAAACTTAACACTGTATTCCTAGATATAGAAAAACAATTTTAAAAAATAGGATGGTCACAGCTGGAATACCTTTGATCATGTCTGTCTAATGATGCTAACCTAAGATGACTAAACAACATCATCATGGATTATATTTTAGTCAAAACAAATAATTTAAAAACAATCACACAGGCAAATCAAATATTTAGTGATTTAAACAGTAATGTATCTATGTATATAATAGATCTGTATGTCTATACCCATATATCTGGTTCTTATATATAATGTGTGTGTGTGTGTGTGTGTAGGGGGAGGGATATGTAAAAGAAATGCATAACAACAGTCTAAAATACAGCAAAACCCCTAATTTCCCTCCTGTAATTGTAATTAAGCCCTAACAAATGTGATAAATTAATGTCCTGCTTTGCTTTACCATAAAGAAGCTATGTCTATTTTTAATCTTTATTTTTTTATTTAGCATAATGTGGAAATAAAGAATAAAATTAGATCTGTTGAATTACGTACATACAGAAATGGCTTTATTAGATTATGAATTGCACAATTGATTAGGAAGAGAATTAGGTGAGTTGAGGTAGATGAGGTGCAGTTCAGTTTTGTTCCAGAAAGAGGTACTATTGCTGCTATCTTCTTAGTGAGACAACTGTAGAAGAAATACTTAGCCAGAGAGAAGGCTTTTGACAAGGTTTTACACTATGCCATCTGGTGGGTGATAAGATTAAATGATGAGCATATGAGGACCATATAAACCATGTACAGTGGAGGAGTCATCAAGGTAAGAGCCAGCAATGAATTCAGAGATAAATTTTGCGTGCAAGTAGATCATCAAAGTTCTCATCCCCAAATCACCTCTGTTTACTTTAGTCCTCCAAGCCAAAACAGAGGAATTTAATGCTGACTATCCAAAGAAACTCCTCGATGCTGATAACCTAAGTCTTATAGCTCAATTTGTAGAATTAACCTTTAGCACACTAAAGGTGAATCATGTTGCTGTATGAGTTTTCTCCCCTGTAGCTGCAGGCACATTGTTGCATTGAAAGGGGAGAAAACTCATGTGGCAAGATGATTCACCTTCAGCGTGCTAAAGGTTAAAGAAGTTCCACACATGAATGCAAAATCTAGATTTAAGAGGCCATAAAGTAAGCAAGAAAAAAGACATGACCCTGCTACCATCTGGGAAATGGCCATGCTTGATATGCCCAAAAGAAGTATGTAGAAATGTTATATGATGGACCTAATGTAAACTATGGATGCACAAAGGGTGTAGTGGAATCAGACAGGTTAATGGAGAAGCTAGACTTCATATATAGTAGATGTAGTAAGATTATACATGAAATAAATTTCTTCAAATGCTCAACAGGCTCTCTAAAAGTAGCTGATAACTTTGGTCACTTAGGTGACCTAATATTAGTTTGTAGTGGAGGTGGCTGTCCTGAATATATAGTAGCCAGAGTAGGAATGGGGTGGAAAAAGTTCAGGGAGTTATTACTTTTGCTTGCCAGAAAATGTTTTTCTATCAGCCTGAAGGGTAGATTGCATGATGGTTGTGTACAAAGTGTAGTGTTACGTGATAGCAAGATTTGGGCCTTGAATGTGGAAGATTTGAGAAAGGTAGGAAAACAAGTGAGTGAGCATGCTACATTGGATATGTAATGAACTGATGAATAACAGAACACAGATGATATGTAGTGTGCAAGAATGATGTGTATGGAAGATGCCAGTTGTATAAAGATGTGCTGATTGTTTGAAGTGGATGAAACCTTCATTACCTTATCATCTCACTTAGTCTATTCTATTCACTGTAATATGCTGCCTGTGTTATGAGACATAGTATTTGATCTGTTTGCATTCAATCCTTCTACCATCCATCATAATGTCTGTGTAATGAAGAAAGGCATCACGTCTGTCCTTATTCAGTACCCTCATTCTTGATCATTCTTTACCACCATTAGCCGCCTTTCTCTTTCCCATGTATTTCTTCACTGACATCTTATCTTTCTTACTATTACATGTCTCTCATGTTATCCATCACTTGCTTTCTCTTTCATGACACATCTTTATTGCTATTCTTTTACACTGCTCATGCTGTTTTTATATTCAATCTCCTTACCAACAACCAATATATAGCTATCACTATTTCTCCTCCTTTACCAACTCCTCTATCATCATATCACTGTTTTTCCCATCACATTCACTCCTTTTCCACTCTCTTAGTCATCACACTCCTTTATTCATACTCTCAGTGATGTTTGCTTAAAAAAAAAGATAATATAAAGTAAAGAGGACTCTAGTCTTCCAGGAAAGAAGGTAATCTCTCTAATGTTGGTGCTGTAGTAAAATGCATTCAGAACAATTTGTAAAGTGATTGGTTAATGAATAGAGAATATACAATAGAGAGGATTCTAGTCTCAACATCTTTAGTATTGATGCCATGATAAAATGCACCCAGTAAACTCTATAGAGTGGTTGGAATGTATGAGTGAGATGTTGTCCTTTTACCTATCTCCAAATAGCAATATATTCAGATTGTGAAAATCCATCTAATCCATGCCAAGGTGGGTGTAAAAATGATTGATGCTGATGATGAGAGAGTACTTCTGAAAGAAAGCTAAGATGTAGTGGCTAGAATGTCTATAAGCATAAGTTTACACAATCAGGGCTGACCTAGGAAGCTAAACAGCAACAACATAATACATACAATAAGCATATCTAATTATTCATTCCTCTTCGCAAGTAGAGTTAATTAGTAATGGTGGTGGAGCCGGTAGTAGTCTAGGGTGCAAAATTGATGGTAAATTCTGCTTTTGAATTTGTTGTTGCTTAGCCTTAGATGAATAGACTTATCATCAAGGCATTCCACTCCTGATCCTTGAATCAAATATATAAAATCTGACTATATTGTCGATTTTACCCTTCCATTTTAAAAATATTAAAGTAGAATTGAAGGTGATATTGTTACTATTTTTATCAGATCAAATAAGTGCAGAGACAGTTCTTTGCTCACTGCCTTTATTTATGGCATGAAGTAAATTATGTCAGAAACATAATATCATACATGTGTCTTGCAGTAACTAGAAAGTAATGAAATAATTATTCCAAACAAGAACTAGAGATTGATTGAATGAATTTAGAAAGTATTGGCCAGTTTCTGAAGGTGTCATATTTATACTGTTACGGAACCATTATGAGAATACAGGAGGCATTCATGAACAAATAATTCTCCATTTCTGACAGTATTTGGTAGTTGAATAAGGGGTAATATAATGATAAGATACTTAAATCATATCATAGAAAGTTCAGCTTTACAGACAATGTAACAGCATGAAAAGAATTAAACTAAAATCATTGAATTACTATTGTGGACTTAAAATCGAAGAATGGAAAAGCATTTGCATACAAGGAACATTTGTTTTTACTATTAGAAGAGAGAATGATTTTAATTTAATAGAGCCTACATATTTCCAATTTGAATGAAAAAAACAAAACAATTTTACAGTGTAAGCTTTAGAAAACCTGCAACTGAGAGTATTAAAAAAATTTCTACTCGAAACATGAATTTTCTATTTACTCCAGTTCTGTAACTTTCTCTCTAAAGAAAATAAAAAAAAAAACAAGAAAAGAAAAATTAAGTCCACAATACTTCTGCTTGTGATAAATTGATTTTTGTACTTCATCCTAACTGGAGTGAAAAAGGCTTCTTAAAGAAATAAAAGGAAAAGAATTAAATATAAAAGAAACAAATAATAAGATAAAACTTGTTAATTTAGAGAACAAAATATTTCATATCTAAGGTTGAAGTGTAGATTTATTTATATAATCAGAAAGTGTCTTATTTTACCAAATACACAAAAACTGTTATGGTATATTTTTACTTTTAGAATATATATATCCCATTATACACTGAATATGAATATAAAAGGTTTTTCAGATCCCATAATTATAAATTCCATCCCTTCAAAGTAAAGCACCTTCAATTTTGATTTGTGCTTAGTTCATAGAGCTTTGTAGTTCAATAGACAGAAGTAAGATAGGCATATTGGTATATTAATAAACATTAATGGATTATACAGGAAGTGTTTAACCTTAACTCTAAAGATAAAAGGTAAACAGTCAGAAAGTTTTGATACAACCTAATAGATAAAAGGGGGATGGGGGAATGATAAAGTATTAGAAAGGGAAAAATAAAAAGAGAAGGAGAAGCAGTGATTGTTTTTGTAAAAGGATTGTAAAAGGAGAAGCAGTGATTGTTTTTGTAAAGCCTGAATAGGTAATGGTAATCAAGTTGGGCAAGAAAGAGGCAGCAAGCAGAAATGAGAAGAGAAATATTGAAAGTTTTCAATAATTGTTTTATTTGTTACAGAATATTTCACAGAAACGGTTTCTCTGATGGAAATCAGATATAAATGGAGTGAATATTTTTTTCTAGATTGAATAATATTCAAGTAAATTAGATTACCTTTCTCCCAGACTAAAATATTTTTATTTTAATTCTAGTTTAAAAAAATATTTACTCTAAGGTGAAAAAAGTACAAAAAATAAGCTAATGATTAAAATAATTAAAATATAATTTATATCAAATATTATTTCTCATTCTTTTTTTTTTAAAGTGATACTGATAATTTCAATTATTTAAATTACAAACTCTCTTGTTTACTAACAAAACGGTTAACAGAAAACTGTTGTATCGGTCAGAGTATTGTACAGAAATATATGTAAAAGATTTGGAATAAATAAAATATAAAATGTAAACAGATCTTGATTACATTAAACTAATTATAACCATTAGTTTAGACAAGTATTTAATATAATATTTATTACAAAGGGAAATGATGATGACAAAGCAATTTATCATAAAAACAACTTTCTAACAGAAAGCTTTCTAAAATTTTGTTCATTCTGCTCATCTATTTTGGCTTTTATTCCTATTAGAATTGATCACAAAAATCTGTTAACAGTTATAACAATATCACAGATAAGCAAGTAATAACTATGTCGAATTTAGTATAACAAGATATGTTTGAAACATTTACTTTTGTTCCTTTATGTTATTTATCACAGGTATCAATAAATTAAGCAAGCTAATAAATATATTTCATTTGATATTAATACATCAATATTCCTATTTCCTAAAATCAATTTCAAATCTTTATTCACTTACCATTTTGAAAATTACACTGCTTCTTTTGTTCTCATCTAAAATCATTTTTACAAATTTATTCTATTTCATACTATTTTGTCATAAAAAATATCAATTTTCTAAAGAGTTGATTAATTTGAAATGTTTTGATGCATTTTTAAACACAATGTTACAGCGACTGTGAAAAACATCGATGTTAAAAGCATACAAAGTAACAATATTCCTATAAGAATTTTATGATCTTAGAATACGTAATTAAGATTCATTGAAACTAAAATTCATTAAATTATTAAAATTACAAAAGTATAAAAAAAGTAACATTGTGTAAAAACAAATCGAATTAGAAAATTAACTCAATTTATAATTGAAAGACTATTTAAAATGCAATTTCTAATTTTTTTAAATTAACAGTTTCTTAAATTAAAAAAAACCCCTTTAAATAACAGATACAAATGAGATCAGCAAAAAGCGAATAAGCAAGGATGGAAAAAAAACAAAAACAAGGTTAAAGATGAATACAACTTGGAAATAACATTTTGGTTTGGTGATGAAATACTAATAGTTATCAATTTTTAATTCCACTTGTATTTCACTAAGTATTTTAGTAAAATTATTATGATTCTTTTTCAGAATAAATTCTAATTTTAAATAAAACTTGAAACCAATATACTTCGAGAAGATTTTGATTACTTTTGGAATTAAGGTGACTAATAAGCACTGCATTATAAATCTACCCCATTTTGAGACATTTTTCTATAAGAAATTCGAAATAATCTTTAAAAATTGTTAGTAACATAATTTAAGAGATGTCAACATTATTTGAGGATATAGGCAGACTATATTTTAAAATTTGAAAAATATATTTCAAATAAATACAGTTATCATATTCAAAACTTCAAGTCAATAAAACTATTCTTCTTGATGCTGTAAATCTAAATCAGAAAAATGTTCATGAAGGGGAAAAGTAACAAGTTTCAAATATAACAAAAAATATCCAAAACAAAGAAAAAGTCTGATAAATATAGGGAGAAAGGTAACTAAATGTTATCTTCATCTTCTACCTCATCAACACCAGCAGATACCGCTTCTGTGTGATAGGCCACAGCTTCATGTTTGGCCAAGATTCTCAACAGTGAACGTAGTTTTAGCCACCATTGTTCTTTAGGAATACGTTTCCTAGAATGGAAAAAAAAAAAAAAAAATTCTTAAATCATCAAAATAACAATTTAGAATATAAATAATAAAAATAGCTAAAGACTACATTTTCTAAAGACTAATTTTAGAAAAGATTGGCAATAAATTTTCAAATATATATATATATACACACACATATATATATATACATGTG
>JAOPUL010004099.1:116311522-116325885 GCA_027564515.1 Octopus rubescens
TTATGTATATATATGGTGTTAAACGGAGGCGTGGTTGCCCAAAAACCACCTGGCGAAGACCATTTCAAAAAGAGCTGTTGACAGTTTGCGTCACCTGGCATGGACGAGAGAAAGCTGCAGCTGATCGCGACCATTGGCAATGTAACAGTACTTGACGCGCCGAGCGGCGCAGAAGAACCTGCGACTGATATATATATGTATGTATATGTAAGTATATGTATATATATATATATGTATGTATATGTATATATATATGTATGTGTATATGTATGTATGTATATATGTATGTATGTGTGTATATATATATGTGTGTATGTATATATATATATGTACGTATGTATGTTTGTATGTATATATATGTATGTATGTATGTTTGTATGTATATATTAATGTATGTATATATGTGTATGTATGTATAGCTTACACAGTCTTGCAGAACACTTGTTTTCCGTGGTCCCCCTCGTTTTTCTAATGACACAAACAAGCTTGTTTCTTTATAAAGCTTGTGTATTCTTGAAACAACACTCTTTGTTCTGTTAATGTCTCTGATGATAGCAGAAATTGCCATTCCTTCTTTTTTCAATGTGATCACTCACTTCCTGAAGCTTTCATCAACTTTACGTTAGCTTTCCATGGTTGATAATTCGCTACTGTTCAATATACATCTTCGCACTGTTAGGTTAACTTAGTTTAAATCGGTCGGAGTGTTGCCAGAGTTTACTTTTGGAATATTACGCCATACATTCTCTAATTTTGTCCATCTTGTATTTTTCAAATAAACACTTTTTCTATTATAAATTTTTTAGTTATTAATCACTTCCTACAAAATTTGTTGTAAATAATGAACAGACTTTAAAGTAGCTACCGTAAAAATCCCATTCAAAAAATGGAGTAGAAATGTAAATATTTTTAATTTTAACTTTCGTTCCCTAAGTTTGGCCACTAAAGCATTTAAACTGAATAACAAAAGAAAGAATGGTGATGCCCCAGCATGGCCACAGGGTTTGGTCCAGAACAACTATTTGCTAACTATAATTTTCACTGTTATTTAACTATCAATATATATTTTTAATGCATAAATTTATAGATCTTTATGACATTGTTTCATTATGTTAACTCTAAAAGGACCAGAGATTTTAACTATCTCTGAGGACCAAGGTGCGTCAATTGACACAAATATTTTATTTTAATTTTGAAAGAAAAACAGTGAAATGAGGAAGAACATTTATTGAACGAATAAAGAAACAAATTTTTTTTATTATTTTAAGAGGATGCCATTATTTGTTTGTAGTTAAAAAAAAATCAGTCCTCATATAACAAATAAAAATCAGATATGAAATCTATGAACAGTATTCATCACACCTTTTTACTGCGCACTTGCCACATACTGTTTTTTTGCAGACTTCACATATTTCTGTAGTTCTGTTTCAACAGTTAGCACTAACACATGTACATAGAATTTTTTCTTCAGGAGTACTTGTCATCAACTGGTAATTTCCATATTTGGGCAACTATGTGGAAAATCACCTCAAAGCTCCTCAACAATGTTTTGAATATATTCTCACTGACTAATGTTTTATGTGCATATGCTTTTGTATATTACCCAACTTTTTATAAGGGCTAGATCCAAAATATTGTTTTAAAAAACATGCATGGGCCACCACTTACTACTGGCTCTGACTGAATAATGTCTTGTTATTTGGTCAGTCACATCTACTAACTTATTTTTGTTATAAAAAAAAGTATAGTCTTGGGTTTCTTTTGGGGGTTATTTTCAGAAGGAATTATTACATCTTGATGTAATGTGCTCAAAATAACTACAGATTTTTATCTTTTGCACTGGTATCATATCAGTGTGGTAGTAGGCAGTAGATTCCATAACCAGAGTTTCATGGATTGGTTTTGTCCTTTTTACTGCTTCAAGTAACTCTCTTTTGTTCTGGTGACTGTTTCCAACAAGGCTGCAATTTTGTTTTGCCAGCTGTAGAGAAAGATCTAAGGAAATAAAATAATTATCACAAATGACATTGTAGCCTTTTTGGAACAGAGGAGTCATCAGTTTTAGGTCTACATTAGTAGGGGCACACTAACATCATTACTTCTTTGCATCATCTTTCCCAAATATGGAAATCCGTTGAACAAATATTTGTTTTCAAGATCGACAGCCATCCAGAATTTTAAGCCAAATTTGTTTGATTTATTTGATACATACTGTATGAATTTGCAACGTGCTTTGCATGGTAATAATTGTTCATTAACTGTCATATATGATACAGAAATAAATGCTTTCTGGCAATTTTCAATAAATGGGTTCCATACTGGTGATGCTAAGCAAAACTTATCTTGAACCAGATTTTGTTTCCTCTCAGATTTTTTATCAAATCGGATATATCTCATTATTCCCAAATATTGATTGCAGGGCATAGTGTTACTAAACAAAGGGCATCCCCAGGAGCCATTCCACATACTTTTGAGGAGTAAGTTTCTTCCCCCAATAACACCACAACCAATTATAAGACTAATAAATTTTTCTCATTTATGTAAAATAACAGACCAGTTTTCATTGCCAGAAACCCTTTGATCTTCATCAATTGTACACTTTTGAATATTCCTAAGTATTGGCTGACCGATCAAAAATTTAAAGGAAGAAAGACTCTAATGACTCAAGTTGTAACATATGTGGTTGGGCCTGACTCAAGTTTCATGACATTGTTGTGGGAAATGACCACATGCAGCACACTGAGATGCGATATCAAACCATCCTTATATTTCAAGCATTGAGAAACATTTCTTATATTATCCATGCTACAATCCAATTTATTGTTTGGACCTACAGTTGATTCTTTATCACTAGAATCAAATGAGGAACAAAATGGCTGGGCATCATCAGTTTTAGAAAGCTTGAAACAATAAATACTGTGGTTGATTCAGTTGACTAAAAATTCAAGGTGGTGCTCCAGCATGGCCACAATCTGATGACTGAAACAAGTAAAAGATAAAAGATAACTAGATTATCTATCAGTTGAACATAATGCACATAAGACAGGTGTACAGAAAGGTATCTTTGAAGAAAACTAGAAAATGAAATACATATACTGTCAATTAAATGAAATAAACCTACATGCATACACAGGAAAGTATAATAATGATTCACAATACAAATTAATCAAAATTTGTCACAAACACTTTAACAGGTGAATTAAAATGACAAGCAAATAAAAATGAGATAAATTTGAAAAAAATATTTGTAAATCAAATTACATACCCTCATTATTCCTAAAAACGATCTTTTTTTTTTCCTCTTTGTTTATGTTCTGTGCATTGATTCATTTCTGCAGTAATCACTTCAAACAAAGAGGGGTGTGTGGGAATCTAACAGTTTTGTTTGAATGGAAAGACAGTGGCTTGGTCAAGTCACTTCCTAAAAATAAGAGAAACAGTTTTCAAATTCTAACTACATTCAGGTACAAATCTTTTTTCTATCGCTATTGGATCTGTTAGAATTGTTTCACTTAATGAAATAGAAATATCCAATTCATAATCACACATTTTTTTTTATATTTTATATTTTGCTAGATTTCCCTGTTTTCTTTCAAAAATCCTTTGAATTCAAACTCGCTGTTTGACATCATGAAACTGGCATCCATTTTTTGTCCATAGTAAAAAATTTCAGAAAATTGAAGTAGAGAAATAATGAGGATAAAAAAAATCTTCCAAAATTTGCAGGGCTCAAATATCACATGAAATAATGTCAGACAGTGTAACTCAATTGTTTACATAGTGCAATCATGTATTTTCAAAAATGTACTAACAAGATTTGCACTGAAATTCTTATTTAACCTTTTAGCATTTAAACCGGCCATATCTGGCCCAAATATTCTACCTATTTTAGGTTCAAACTTGCCCGATCCAACCTCTCACACCTACTCCACAATGTCATTCTAGAAATATACAATCACATCATTGTAATCTTGAAGCTACGAGATAATGCATGATTAATTCAAAGCAATGTAGATAAATAAGGTTTATATTTGACAGATTAATCTGAATGCTAAAGGGCTAAATATGAATAGGTCATAGAAGTTTTCAGGTGTCTACGGGTGAATTGGTAATGAAAGGGTTAAAATAATGGAATTAAGAAATGTCTCTTAGGGCAGTAAGTTGTAGACATGGCAGATTCATGGAGTAAATACTTTCTGTTACATTTCTTTATGTTCTCACTTCAAATGTTTGCTGAACTTGACTTTTGCCTTTCATCTTTCTAGGAATGAAAATACTAAGTATCAATCATATACTTTGATCTTATGAATTCTGTCACTATCTTCAAAGTTTATATATTTGGGCCTTAATAAGAAGCTTATTGTATACAATGTTCAGATGCACCATGATCAGTGGAAAAGGGTAAGATAAGAGATAGACAGCAGCAATGAGTCGAGTAAAGAAAGACAGCAATAAGAGCTAAAGGTATATGCATTGTACACAGAATAAAACACAGAGAGACAGAAGTGAACAACAGTAAAAGAGCCATAAAGGGTTCATAGGCATATCAGGAATAATGTTGGCAATTTGGGGGAAGTAAGGAAATTTTGATGGTTGCAGTATCCTGACATTTATTCTGTGTTTTGACAATTCTAAGTATGAAAAAAATGTTTCTGAAAGTCATGGACTCTGCACTGTTTTTTTTTTTTTGATTTTATAAGTATGTCCATGAGTGCTGGAGGTGGACAAAGTTGGGCTTCTACCAAGTAGCTCCTAGTTTTTCAAAACTTTAGTGTGTCAATACCCATAGAAGCTATATGTTCAAGATATAAGTGACTGACAGAGAGTAATTGTCTGGCTGCATATCTCAAAGAACAACTTTGTGAGATTTTACAGCAGTAAAACTGTTATTATCACTAGGGAAAAATCATTATTATTGTTGATGTGGTTAGGCCTGGATCCCATCCATCAACGATGGTAAGGATTTCTCAGACTGGCACAAGACCACAAATTAGGAAGAGTTGATTGAAGTGACCACTGACTTTTATTAATTCTTATTGTATTGGAGTAATAAAAGGCAAAGTCAACTTTAGTAAAGGTTTGATCTTGGAATATAAAGAAATAGAACTAAATAATGAAAGAATACTTCATCTTTCACTTTGTTTCTGGTAACAATAACTTCTTTAAATGAGGTACAGAAGTTTTTGTTCACAGGGTGAAAATATTGGTGTCAGACTTCTTGAGTTTTATGGCACAAAATAATTTGTCAGTTGCATCACAAAGTTCAGAAAATTTTTTTAACAAACTGGTTACCTATAGGACAGGTGGAATTTTTATTTATCCTTTTTTATAAGAGACTAAAGAAAACAATGTTTATTACAAGTTAGAGTGCCTTTGATGGTAGCTAACCCAGGACTAAACAACTATAAGACACATATTACATTGTATATTTAGACATTTCTGGAGCTCAACCTATTTATGAAATCATGCAACCATGTTTTTATTTGGGATTTTGTTTTCAGATATTTTAAGTTTTCATTAGCGCATGCTAAACAGTGAGATTCTAAACAATAAGGTATCCATTTTTAATATGTTCTGGCAGATACAAAAGTGAAGATGCTGATTACTGTTGCATTTTGTCTTTGGAAAATATATCCTCCTTTTAAATGGTGTGTGTTCATAACACTTGGTTCATTGATGTAAGGTGATTTTGAGACACCATAGTGTCCTCATTATGTCTCTTCCATCAAAGCTACCTCTACATCAATGAAACTAAATGAGAGTAGTGGCTCTTGTTTATAGAAATCAGCAAACTTTATTTGCTGATGTCTGCCAGTTCGATAATAATTTGTTTGCATGCAAAACAGTGACATATCTGTTCATCTTTCAAGGAAATGTTCTGAATACGAAATACAACAGTGATAAGCATATTTACATTTGAATCTGCCAGAATGTATTCAGAATGAATAGATAGTTTATTTTGATTTAATTTTTTCTTAAGATTCAGTGTCTGAAAAAAAAAAACACCATGGTTCATGAAAGCCGTGATAAATCCTTTTGCTCATTTCTTCAGGATCTGACAAACATTAGTCATGTATGTGTTTTGTTTTTTATTATTTACAACCATAACTTAGCTTAAAATGTTTTTAAATGTTAAATTATTTGGAAAATGAGGTTTTCTTTTTTACCTCCAATTTTTGGTATGCTTATATTATTTGTTTGGCTAACAATGGAATTTTATTATCCTTTTTGCAGGAATCCAGTTTGGATTTGGATTCTGGACAAACCATACAAGCTAGTGAGCTGGATGTGGACATATGTGATGTAGATGATGATGTTGATGATGATGATGATGATGATGAAGATGATAATGATGATGAAGACAATGGGGAACATGAGGTAGGTGTATGTATACTGTTTGTGTTTCCAAATGTGCAATGTTGCTTATTCTTTTCTACTTTTTTTTTTGTATTCTTTGCTGTATAAAGGAGATACATTACTCAGATCTAGTAATGGGGAGGCTGTTGAATGGTTGAAAGGTCACAGTGAGATTGATGTGACTTGGCTGAGCTTAAAGGAGTGTATTGTATTGTAAGAAAATTTTCAGTTTAAGATCATGTTCTCATTGTAGAGAGTTCAGTCTAGGATGCTATTGATAGAGGTTAAGTATGTCATTCTTAGATGTTTAGGCTATATGATATATATAGTGTGTTAACAACTGCTCATTTTGCAATTAAATTTTGGTGAGCAGGCAGTATCTGAGAAATTTTATGGGGTCTCCAAGAGACTGGAAGGAAGATGGTATCCTCAAAACCAGAGACCTTGTAAAATGCTTGCATATGTGTGGGCTCTGCTAAAAGCATGCAAGTAGACCAAGGTGGAATTTGAACTCAAATCCAGAACAAATACTGCAAGGCATCTAATTCTGTGTTTTTACAATTCTGCCAGTTTACTGCTTTGATTGAAAGGCAAGTGGGATTTGAGCTATAATTGTACTTCAGTCTACTATTTTTTTTAATTTTCATGGTGTGTTAGTATTTTTAAACTAACACCAACATGCAAATGTGTACAGACATGTGTAAGCTATGAAGCATTACCTAATTTTTACAAATTGTTTTCTTTGTACCATCATTGTGATTGAAGTTAAATGAATTCTGTCAGATTTCAAATAAATCTGAAACTGTGATCAATTCAATATTTTTACTGTACTGCTAATGTACTCTCAGCTTTCATTCCATAATAAAATGCATGTTTTAAATAAAAATATACTTTTGTATACTAAATATTTGTATGTCTAAAGGCTCTATACATTGTTTGTCTTTTATCAGGATGTTATTGATGACAGTTTTCCCAGTACTCTGGAGCTAACCCAACCATATACAACTTCAGCTTCAGTTGATGATGATATTGTTATTGTCGGTAAGAAAAAAAATGCAAACTATAGAAATTGTGAAAACATTTATCTTTGTTTTTACATTTTGTTTACAAGTGTTTCAATTAATACCATATTAATATAGCATTAGGAGCCACCTGGATTAGAATCCTGCTACACTTTGGCCATCATTCCATTCTTCACTTAATCAGTACTTACTAATTCACGGCAAGCTAACTCGGTCATATATGCTCTAAGCACTAGTTTATTAATAAAAAAGTTAGTTATTTGACCGACTCTTCAACTATTTTGAAGATTAATTAAAATACTGTGTATTTTATTTGAAATATTGTCACAAAAGGATTAATTGTTGATTAGACTGTACTGTTTTTGTTATTCAAGAAGCCACTCCTGGATAATAATAAAAAAATTATATAGTGTGCAGGCATGGCTGTGTGGTTAAGAAGTTTCCTCCCCAACCACATAGTTTTGGGCTCAGTCCCACTGCATTGTGATTTGGGCAAGTGTCTTTACTATAGCCCTGGGCCGACCAGGTGGACTTGATAGACAGAAACTGAAAAAAGCTTTTGTGTGTTAACATAGCAGGATAGTTGTAAATGAGTGTCATTGTCATATAAATATTGTCATTCATTTCCAATCTTCCATGAAAGCATGTCTGGCCATGAAGAATTATTACCTTACTTGCAAACAGGTGAGAGTTGGCAACACAAAGAACATCCGACTGTAGAAAATCTGCTTCAATAAACTCCAGCCAACCCATGCAAGCATGGAAAGGTGGACATTAAACCAATGATGATAAAATATTTAATCGTGACAGACCTTACTGAGATGTTGCAGTGTTCCTATTTTCTCTAACATTGTCATTCCAAAAGTCAACGTTTTGTAGATCCATCTGATAGGTTGTCTCTAAAAGTCATGATGATGATAATGAAATAGTCTTAATAGATATTTCTATTACATTGTAATAAAGTATATTATGGTGGGTTTTTCCTTTTTTTTTCTAGATGTTGATGATAATACTGATGAAGACAATGACGAAGATGGCGGTAATGGTGGCAATACACAAATTGATTCCCCAACTGATGACCCCCAGCAGGCACCAACTCAGGAACAGCCAAGTAGGTTTTTTTTTTTCACTAAAAAGACATTTTTAAAGGCTGAGTATATTTCCCATGTGCAGGAAGAACAGATGTAAATATATTCCATCAGTTCAGTACAAGTGGTATATATGTGTGTGTGTGTATACACATACATCACTTGTAATGTGTATATATGAGTGTATTTATATATATATATGAAGCAATGAATAAGAAACTCCAATACAGGTTAGCCATAAAACAGCATAGAAGACGAGTGAAACTCAAGATAGATGGAAAAAATGTCAACCATCCTCCACTGGAATCGAACCAGCACCTTTCACAGATTCGACGGACTGTGATACCATTACACCAAGAAGCTCGCTGACAAATTTTCCATCATTTATAACGCTTATAAACTAAGCTTAAGAATAATAGCCTCGTTTTGAATATGTATAGTAGAAAAGAGTAGAAGACAATATATATATATATATATAGGTATCTCTCTCTCTGTATATTTATATTCTCTACCTAAATTAAGTGTCTTCTTCAAATGATGCCAAACGTTTTGCTTTTTCATTTTAACTTTAATCTGTGTATATATATATCATCATCATCATCATCCTTTAACGTCCGTTTTCCATGCTGGCATGTGTTGGACGGTTTGACTGGAGCTGGTGAACCGGGGGGGAAGGCTACAATATGTTCCAGTTTGATTTGGCTTGGTTTCTACGGCTGGATGCCCTTCCTAACACCAACCACATTACAGTGTGTACTGGGTGTTTTTAACGTGCCACTGGCACCCGACTCCCGGCTCTGATGCTTTTACATGGCATCGACACAAGTGCTTTTGCGTGTCACCCAACAGACCAACATATTGAGCCAGGATGGCTAGATGTGGCCGCTCCACTCCCAGCAGCGATACTCTCAATGCGGCCGCTCTGCTCCCAGCAGCGATACTCTCGATGTGACCGCTCTGTTCCCAGCAGCGATACTCTCGATGCGGTTGCTCCGCTACGATACTCTCGATGCGGCTGCTCCGCTACGATACTCTCGATGTAACCCCTTCAAGCAATAGGGCTCTTGATGCAGCCACTTCCAGCAGCAGAAACAGGACTTTGTCGATGCTGCTGCCTCAAGCAACAATACTTTGTCGATGCTGCCACCTCAAGCAGCAAGACATTGTCGATGCAGTCGCCTCAAGCAACAAGACTTTGTCGATGCTGCCACCTCAAGCAGCAAGACATTGTCGATGCTGCCGCCTCAAGCAGCAAGACATTGTCGATGCAGTCGCCTCAAGCAACAAGACTTTGTCGATGCTGCCGCCACAAGCAATGAACAAGATTTTGTTGATGCTGCTGCCTCAAGCAACAAGACTTTGTCAATGCTGCTGCTTCATTGCAGCAAGTCTTTCTCAATGTGGCCACTACTTAGCAACTGAACTCTTGATGTGGCCGCTTCTGCCAACTCAGCAACAAGACTTTGTCAATGTTGCCGCAGCAAGACTTTGTTGATGCAGCCACTACTTAGCAACTCTCGAAGATTCTTCTGGATGGGTGTCTGGCCGGTACAAGACTCTCGATGTGGGCGCGTCTTTTTGAGTACCGCAGTGCACCAAGTATCTCGGTCCTTTGTCATCTCTACCGAAAGCTTCAGCGCACAGAGGTCGTCCCTCAGAACTTCATCCCCAGACTTCTTTGGTCTACCTCTTCGACGAGTTCCATCCACTTTGAGTGAACAGCATTTCTTTATGGAGTTCTCAGACCCCATCCGCATCACATGGCCAAACCATCGCAGTCTTCTCTCTTGCACACTGCATTTAATTCCTCTTATGTCTAGCTTCTCTTTTAGTTTGCTGACACTCTGTCACACATGTATACTTAGATTACACATCCAGCGGAGCATACTAGCCTCATTTCTCTCTAGCCTTTGCATATCCTCTGTATTCAGAGCCCATGTTTCAATTCCATATAGAATAGCCGTTCGGAAACATGCACCATACAGTCTTCCTTTTACTCAAAGAGAGAGCCCTTTGATTGCCAACAGAAATAGGAGCTCTCTGAATTTTCTCCATCCTATTCTTATTCTAGCCATTACACTATCTGTACAGCCTCTCCCACTACTAATCTTGTACCCTAGGTAGCAGAATTGAAATAAAAAAAAAAAAAAAATGAAAGGTGTTATTGAAAATGTGTAGCAGTTTATGTATCCATGTGGTTTATGAATTATTGGGCATTTAGTTGTGAGGAAAGCCATTTAAAACAGACATTGACAATAACAGTGTACCTCGCACATTTAGATGACTTCACTTTGAGAATGTTAACGTTCCATTTTATAATAAACTGGGAGGGCGTATTAATTGGCTACATTATAAAGTGTGTGTGTGTGTGTGTCAGGGGGGGGTGGTCTATTGAGAGATTAGAGGGCCCCGGGCAAGATCAAATATTAAGGACATGATAGACTTAAAATCATCTAAGCTGTCCTGGGGTTATTTAATGGAATGTTAGTAACCAGAAAAGTTAGTCAGCTATACCTGCATGCATGCATACACACTCAGTTTAGAGAACTCTTTAGTCATGCAAGTTACAGAGTGACTTCACTTGTGGTGATGCCATAAAAAAGGCACCCACAGTACACTCTGTAAAGTGGTTGGTTTTAGGAAGAGCATCCAGCCATAGAACTCATGCTAAAGCAGACATTGAAGCATGATGCAGTCCTTCAACTCATTGCATCTTGCTAAATCATCCAACTAATGGAAGATGGATGCAAATGACAATAAAAATGATGATGATATATATATATATATATATATATATATATATATGTGTGTGTGTGTGTGTGTGTCTTGATTTTAACATATATTGCTGCATCACTAAACCTAAAATATTTAGGGATAAAAAGAAACTTATCTGCTATTGGATTATGGTTTTAAGGGTCAGGTACTAATAAAGTTGGAATAACATCTGTTATTGTTAATCTTTACCTTTTTCACCATTTCTCCTGTGATGGGATTACCATCTCGGTCAATTGCTCCTTCAGCTACAATAATGATATTCAGTCTTTGACCAAGTGTCCTCTCCTAAAATAGGAAATATAGATACAATTTAAAAAAAATTAAATTTACAAAAACAACAACAAAAAAAACGATGTTTAATATAATCATTTAATTTCAAAATGATTCTGAAAATATTCAACTTACAACAGCTAATTTGTTGCAAAGAACATCTTGCCAACCTTGCTCTGGGGGCCATTCAGGAATGAAAACCCAATCAGCCTCACTCGCCAAAGCAGCAACTAAGGCTAAATAGCTGTAAAGAAAATTTGATATTTCTATTGACATCAATAATTATATGCTTTTATTTTAAATCAGTTTTATAACAAATATCTAATATGAATGTGTTAGATTCCCTAAAGATAGTGTTAAATGTTAGTTACAGTCCTGTGTCTGCCTAAGACAAAGAACATTATTCAGTTGGCCTCAGTCTCCCAAAGCTAGGAACAGATACCATTTTCTTCTTATTGTGGATATGTAACAGAAAATTCTTTTACTTTTTAATTATTCTAGATTTACTGTCTTTTTTAATTGTAATTTTTTTTTTTCATAAAACAAAGAGTTTTTCAAATTTTAATATTTTAAAAGTAAAATATAGCCTATTCTTGAATAGTATATATAATTAGAATCAAATACATTTATTTGCCCAACCTCCTTAACTTGTAAATATATGAAGCAAGCAGGGACCCCTCCAGCTCAAACATATAAAAAGTAGGCACAATGACATTAGATTTGTATAACCAATCCTTCCCAAAGTTGCAATCCGCTGAATTTCTTCCCTACCGGTATTTTCCTTCAAGATGGTGCCATACATAAATTCAAACCAAACACAAATAACATGAATCTCATCAATGTTGTCCAACCTACAAATGCCATGAGCACTCATGCTTTCCTTCAATCTGGATTTTGTATTAAGAAGATTAATCAGAAAGTAAAAAAACCTCAAAAAAACAGAGATGAGGAGAAAAAGCAAGGTAGACAGAGATGTAGAATATATATATATATATATGACAATTTCCATTGCTGGATTTGAATATTAATACATTAAAAGCTTCTCAGAAATCTCAAATCACAAAAGAATAAAAAAAAAAAGACAAAAAAGTTACAGCCAAAGGAGTAACAAAATTGTAAATTTAATGTGTTTTTTTTTTGTTTCAATACTTTTAAAGTTATAAGATTGATGCTGAAGCAAATAAAAATAATTACAACATAAAATATTGATTATATCTTTTAGCTGAATGCATTTCCTAAATGCCCTTTGAATTACAGGTACAACTTATTTTTGTCAGCTGAGTGAACTGGAGTAACATGAAATAAAGTGTCTTGCTCAAGGACACAATGTGCCACTGGGAATCACCACTCATGACTTGACAGTTGTAAGTCAAATATCCCTAACCACTAAGTCACATGCCTTATATGTGTGTGTGTGTGTAAAATGGATGTCAAGTTTTCCAACCATGACTGTTCTGTTGTTTAATCAACTAAACTACCAGGTTCATTAAATCAACATGAAAGTGACTGATAGGCTTCTACAGTTTCCACTTCCTTGATTTCACTCACAAGTTACCGGTCAACCCGATGCTATAAAAAACGATACTTGCTCAACATACCACACAGTGAAATCAAAATGAAGTGATAGTGAATTAAACTTAACTTTTTGGCCATACTGAAGCTACCTAAATATGTGTGTATGCATGTATGTAAATATTTTACCAATATATATATATATATCAATATAAGATGTAAACACTAGCATGAAAACTTATAAACTGGCGCATTCAATTAAAAATTATTTCAATTAAGTTTCACAGAAACTCCCCTGCCACTCTTCCCATTTAAAATGACGAACTTGTGATTGACCTATTGGAAATATATATAACCAACAATGCTATTTTCTTCACAAAATGTATGACATGAAATATATAATTACAAAATAATTGATAAGCTGAAAAAATAATATTTATGCCAGGCATCTTCTGGTAATACCCCTAACATAGCTGCAGTTCAAACACTTTGACATTTTACTCTAAAACTCATCACTATTAGATATAGCATTACCAGCCTCTGTAAATAAATCTATGCAAGACCAAATATACAGATATCATTATGTTCCAAATGTTTTAAAATACACCAAATGAAAATTACTTACCCACAATGTCGACCCATCACTTCCATAACAAAGCTCCTCTGATGGCTACAATAAAAGAAATAAAGTTAATCAACGGGAAAAAAATACTGTATTTTCCGGCATACAAGTCGGTGTAGTATGTAGTATAAACATTCCAACAATGTCACTATCTTTCCAAATCCTGCTGCATTTCACATAGAAGTTTTGATTCGCCAGTCATCTTGGTCAACCTACCTTTTTCTGGCAGTAAATTTTGGTCTGCAAAATTCGACTTGTATGCCAGAAAATATGGTAATACAGAGTACAATTATTTTTTCTTTTAAATATTCCCAAGAAATAATAGGATGTCAAAGCTATAAAATAATATTTTACCTAGAAGCAGTAGTTGCAATAGCATCAATAGCCTCCATAATTCTATGCAAGGCTGAATCTGTACCAATTGTCATGTCAGTTCCACAAAAATCATTATCAATTGAGCCAACCATGCCAGCAATGTTAAGATGTTTACATGACTCCATACGATCTTTGGTAATATGACCTATCAATAAATCATATATAAAATGTAAGCGATAATATAATTACAGGTACTACATAAACACGCTACATTATATACACATGCATATTATGTACACATACATTATATTATATTGACAAACACATGGCGCGGCGTGGCTGTGTGGTAAGAAGCTTGCTTCCCAACCACATGGTTCTGGGTTCAATCCCACTGCGTGGCAT
>JAOPUL010004099.1:116399878-116411245 GCA_027564515.1 Octopus rubescens
GGTTGGCGTTAGGAAGGGCATCCAGCTGTAGAAACCAAGCCAAAAATAGACTGTAGTC
The DNA here is from genome assembly GCA_027564515.1 of Octopus rubescens. Classification (NCBI taxonomy): domain Eukaryota; kingdom Metazoa; phylum Mollusca; class Cephalopoda; order Octopoda; family Octopodidae; genus Octopus; species Octopus rubescens. The sequence goes on from JAOPUL010004099.1 coordinate 116,399,937, forward strand.
TGGTGCAGCTCCCCAGCTTCCAGTCAAAACCGTCTAACCCATGCATGCATGGAAAAACAGACGTTAAAAGGATGATGATGATGATGATATGTACAGATTATATAATACAGTCACTAATGGTATCTATTTTCTGTAAGCTATTGCTTAACAATACCCTGTCAGATCAGTAAGCAAGTTCTAAATTATTTATATATCATTAATTCAGTTGATTTAAAAAGCTGGCCGACTAATTGCTTGAATAATTAAAAATCTGGTTATTCCATGGAGATAATTGATTTTACTAAATTCATAAAGTATCATATAAAAAATGTTTACATCTGACATTTAATTTATTACAATAATAAATTTTGAAATAGAATATATTTTTTTTTCATTCAGAAAAATTTGCCATAACCCTTTAACATTTAAACCAGCCATATTATACCTACTTTATATTCAAACTGACTAGATCCAGCCTGTCATTCTAAAAATAAACAATCACATCATCAAAATCATGAAACTATAGGTTGAATAACCCTCTTCCCATTTAAGGGAAGCAAACCTCTAGTCTGGGACGCGACGTGCAGCGACACTTTCTCCAGCTCCTACTGATTTCCTCCGCAAAATAGGAATAATGGCACCCCGTTAGAGAAACGAGCCTCGCAAGGTGGAGCAGCTGCTGCAGTGAGTGTCGCTGAGCTCACCATTTGTTCTGGGTTATGTGGCCCATCGCCCCTGCTCCCTTTTTTATTTTTATTTTTTTTTTATCTCTCTTCTTGCCTGTTTCTTTGTATTTAAACATTTCTGAAGATGGCGAGCTGGCAGAATTGTTTAGTGGCATTTTGTCCGTCTTTATGTACTGAGTTCAAATTACGCCGTGGTTGACTTTGCATTTCATCCTTTCAGGGTCGATAACCTAAGTGCTAGTCAAGCATTGGGTCGATGTAATTGACTTATCTCCTCCCCTCAATTTGCTGGCCTTGTGCCAAAATTTGAAACCAATATTAAACATTTCCTTAAGGCAGCTAGCTGGCAGAACTGTTAGCATGCCGGACAAAAGGCTGCTAAGCATTTTGTCTGTTATGTTCAATTGTTTAAATTCTGCTGAGGTTGACTTTCCTCTCGGAGTTGATATAATCCCCCCCCCATAACAATTGCTGGCTTTGTGCTAAAATTTGAAACCATAAACATTTCCTAAGACAGACACAAATAAAGCAAGGGCTCATCACCTTACAAAGTTTGATGTCTGTAAAGTTATCCTGTTACTCAAAGTGGACACCCTATGCAGCCAGGGGTAGACTTGTATGTGAACAAGTAACACCATGATTTAGACTTCAACTTCAAGAAATGACAATCATCCCTATTTGAACTTGAAACTCTGATGATATCCCTATCAAATAAGCCAATAAAACTAGAGCTATAATGGTCTGCTATATAGATCTCCACAAGGAAGAAGCATTTCACTCTTCTACTGGAAAATAGGGAACCAATCATAGCTGTGTGGTTAAGAAGTTCACTTGGAATGGTTCCAGGTTTTCAAACCTATATACTTTTTACTTGTTTCAGTCATCAGACTGCAGCCATGCTGGGGCACCACCTTGAATTTTTAGTCGAATGAATCAACCCCAGTACTTATTCTATCGATCTCTTGTGCCAAACCGCTAATTTACGGGGACGTAAACTAACCAACACTGGTTGTGGGGGACAAACATATATGACGGGCTTTTCAGTTTCCATCTACCAAATCCACTCACAAGGCTATAGTAGAAGACACTTGCCCAAGGTGCCACGCGGTGAGACTGAACCTGGAACCATGTGGTTGGGAAGCAAGCTTCTTACCAGCCACACCTATGTGAATAAATAAGCATTATTATTTGAGATTAGTCTCAATACCAAAGGGATGAAGATGCTTTTTGCTAGCAAGTTTATCATTTCGTTTCTGTACTTTCGATCGCTTCAATGATTTAGTAGGCTACATAATCATTGACTGGCCTCATTATTTGATTGAGGTTAAATCAAAAGCACTCATGCAACATCTTTGAAGAAATGAAATATAAAATTGCTCAGTTGCTCTTCATAAAAAGTCAGGTGATGAGAATAAAGTGATAATTTTCATCTGAATGATTAGACACTGACATGACCTTTTACAGTTGTTAGATCAAATATACTCTTACAGGTCTTCATAATGTAATTGTCACCTGTGATGCATGGTGAAAATGGAGGTAAATTCTAAAAAATAAGCTGATTTTCGGTATGCATTCCAACATATATTGTTTTAATCTTTTAAACTCTGATGTCTGACAAAAATGTTTATGCATCATTATACTTAGTAATATAAAAAAAATTTCCGAAGGCGGTGAGCTGGCAGAATTGTTAGCATGCTGGACTTAAGTGGCATTTCATCCGCCTTTACATTCTGAGTTCAGATTCTGCAGGGGTCAATGTTAAAGGATGATGATGATTATCCCCTCTCCCGAAATTGCTGGCTTTGTGCCAAAATCCGGAACCAATAAACATTTCCTTAAGGCGGTGAGCTGGCAGAAACATTATCATGCTGGACAAAATGCTTAGCATTTCGCCTGTAATGTTCAAATTCCACCGAGGTTGACTTTGCCATTCATCCTTTCGGAGTCGACGTAACCCCCTCCCACCAAAAACTTTGCTGGCCATGTGCTAAAATTTGAAACCATATTAAACATTTCCTAAGTCAGACAACTAAAAGCAAGAGCCCATCACCTGACAAAGGGTAACTTTACAGACATCAAACTGGACACTTACTCAGGGGTTATGCAGACTGGTAGACTTGTCTGTGAACAAGTAACACCATGATTTAAACTTCTTTAATTTCCAATAAATGACAATCATCCCTATTTGAACTTGAAGCTCTCTGGCTTATGATGGTCCACTATACAGATCTCTACAAAGAAGCAGCATTTCACTCTTCAAAAATATCTTCCACAGGAAAATAGAAAATCAGCCATGCATTTCTAAGTTGTATCCCATTTTGTAGCCTGTCTGGGTTGGACTCCAGTTGTGCTTGGGAGTGAAATTTAGCTAAACTGCCGTGTTGAAACTGTGGTAAGAATCTTGCTTCCCTACCACATGGTTCCAAATTCAGTCCCACCACGTGGCACTTTGGGCAAGTGTCTTCTACTATAGCCTCAAGCCAACCAAAGCCTTGTGAGTAGATTTGGTAGATGGAAACTGAAAGAAGCCCATCATATATATATCTTCGTGGTTGGTGTTAGGAAGGGCATCCAGTCGTAGAAACCAATCCCCAAAAACGGACACGAGTCTTATACAACTCTCTGGCTTGCCAGCCTCCAGTCAAAACCATGCCAACATGGAAAACAGACATTAAATGATGATGATATATATATATGTTGCGTATGAATGAAATAAAGTGTTCTCTGATGATCCTTTGTGGTTTAGCATCTAAATGCACATGGAACACCCATTGTATGTCTCCAAACAACCATAAAGGGGAAATGCATGTAGGAACTATAATATAAACTTCTGTTTATCCATATTCCTACCACGTTTATCACTATATATATACACACACACGGCATATTTTCCATGGATTGATGCCCAGCAGATAACATATACGAGACAAATAAACCACAGAACTGCATAGAAAATCAGTCTATGTAACAGTTGCATCATAATGATGCAACGGTTATGTGTAACCTTGGTAGTACACAATTAGAATGACATAAGATCACAGCCAACCAAATGTAGTTAAATATAGAAAGGTTATGTTATTAGATTACCAACTTCAGAATTGAAATATATTACAAGCAATTTATCTATCTGGTCATCCAATTAGTTGAATGTCTCTTGGATACCTTTGAATAGTAAGTATCAGTGCAGCACTAGCCAAGCCAGCTATGAAAATAATCACTGAAGTTTTTGGAGCATAAATGATGACAATTATTAGATTATATATTCAAATATAAAAACAGAGCAAGATTAAGTTCTCAGCAATTGCTCTGGTTTTAAATTATAGCTCAAGAGAAATACAATTCAAACAGCAGAAGGCTAGTTAATTATATATTAAACAAATAAAAAATAAAAGCCTTGAATCATGTATCAAAATGGTGACTTTATTCGCCTGCTGAACAATGTGCCCCCATTTTCACCTAATCTTCTTCTTCATCAGCTGCTCCACCACCTTGTGCTTTTCTCATGTTTTTCCTCTTAACACGGCCTGAGTAAAGAAAAATATGAAATATTACTCATCAGTTTAACATGATAGTACTCTCTAACTATCAATAAAATACAATTTTACATAAAATCCAGTTTATAGTAATGAATTGGCAAGGTGTCATATCTATAATGAATGTAAACTCAGTCTCGCATATTAAAGAGATGACAATGCAGCCTCCAAAATGAAGCGGATTGAGATGTTCTTAGCAACATTGCAAATAAACATTTTTCTGTCAAGTGAATATCTTCTTGCAATGGGCATTCCAATAGTAAAAAAAAATAAAACATAGCATGTTAGCTGGTAAGAAATGGAGTGTGATACAGTGCTTGACTCAAATATAAGGATCTAACAGACCATATCAAGAACTGCACACAACGACATGATCACATTTCAGTTGCAGAACTAAAGATACCCATGTGTAATACCATTCAATTGAGTTAACCCAGCTTAATTATCAGTCAACGTCAAAGAATTTTGGCATGCCTATAAATCTGAGGACAAGGAGTATGATTAAATCTAACCTTGTAAGTGTAGTCATTAATAACTATCCCTTTTAATTACCAAACCAGACACTCTATACCAATACCAGAGACAATGCTACAAAGTCATATCTTAAATAGCTGTAGTTGAAATTGGAGGGACATTTTTTAATGTTGCATAGATGTGACATATATAAAGTTAACATCCATACTTTCCCATGTTACTCTAGTACAATGATGCTAAATCAAAGCATATTTCTACTTGCCTCAGTTAACTAGGCCAATATTAAGCAGCTGCCATGTAGCACTATGAAAGTGGAAATGCAGAAAAAGAACTCACCTGGACGACCTCCACCGAAGGGAGACTTTAGAGAGAAGTCAATGTGTTTCTGAGAGTCAAGTCTCACAATAAATGAAGGAACATTTACAACCTGTTTGCGAACTCTGAAAGAAAATAGACAAATCAAAATTAATTGAATGCATGTTGTATGAATAATGTCTTGCAGCATATTTATCTCATAATTACCAAATACAGCTACATATTCTAAAATATACATAAGCTTCAACATTTGAAGAATAATACATCTTGATAATAGTGACAACATCCTGTTTATCCACTTAATGAAATCCAAAATAAGTTAGATGTCAGCTTATGGATAACATCATTAAAACCCATTTTATGCCCCCCCCCCCGATATTGGCATGGCCGGATGCTATATCAGATTCCTTTTATACCCAGTTCTGCACTCAGTATTGTTATATTTGCATACTAACATCATACACCCAGCAAAGAATGCTTACCTCAGTTCTTTCCAGCCTGTGTACTTCATTTGTATTGCTATAAAGCAAAACTGCACTTTGTGCAGAAGCATCAATTTACTCTTCAACAAGAAAATTAGAATACTTCATTGTCAGCAGACACAATAGTTCTCTAAACTGTTCACACCCTACCCTTACTCTGGTTATGTCTTTGGAACACCTGCCTTCATTGCTAATTAGACCCTTAGGCGAGAGCAGTTATGAACTACTTCTCCAGAGCCTTTAGGGCATTTGAAACAGTTCAGTTTCTTACTAACTGCCCCTGTGCATCTGCCGCATGAGGTCCTATAAAGCCAGTTGTAACCCTCTAGAAACTATTAAGCATTAACAGTATACACTGTGTGGAATTCCCATCCACCCCTTCTCTATACATTGACCACAGCCACTTCCTAGGGCCGTGCTGGGTCCTGTCGCAAAGATACGTCCGAGTCAGAGTTGTAAAGTTCATGTGCCATGCTGGGTCCTGTTGCAGGGATGCAGCCGAGTCCAACAATATCTTGCTGCTTAAGGCAGCAGCATCGGCAAAGCCTTTTGCTTGTGATGGCCGCATCGAGGGCTTTCAAGTCGAAAAGTCCGAAGGCTGCGCTGAGTCCTGTGGCAAAGATGCGCTCGAGTCCAGCATCGACAAAGTCACTTGCTTGGGTAGGTTGCATTGAATGCTTTCGGGTGCTAAGAGGCGGCCACATCGGGAGTTTAATGGAAATGTCTTGTTGCTTGAGGCGACAGCACCGAGAGTCCAGATGCTAGAGGGCATTCCAGGTTGACAGCGAGGGCTCTCTGACGGCCCAAAGTGACAAGTAGAGGTAAAGTGCAATCCTCAATTGTCTCTTTACGTTTGTCCGGGAAGCAAGTGGTACAAGGGAAAAACGATTCTCAATTGCCTCATATGTTTGCACAGGAAGTGAGTTGGGCAAGGTAAAATACGATTCTGAATTGTCTCTGGTCTGTTTTGTACGGGAGGCGACACCTTACTGCTATACAGCGACTGTATGGGAAGCGGTGAAAGTCCGGTACTGGTGGCTCGTTAAAAGCACCCAGCACACACTGTAAATGTGGTTGGCGGTAGGAAGGGCATCCAGCTGAAGAAACCAAGCCAAACCAGACAGGAGCATGGTGTTAGCCCCTATCTTGCCAGCTCCAGTCAAACCATCCAACCCATGCTTGCGTGGAAAGCGGACGTTAAAGGATGATGATGATGATATATATATGCATACATAAATACACATAAGATTCGTGGATTATATATAAGTAACCTAGAGTATTGTGTGTGTGTGTGTCCACACACACATATATATATATGTATATTGCTAAACCGTGCTTGTACATCTTAGGACTGTGGCTGATGAGAAATATATAGCATTTGAATCCCCTAGGTTTTGTCTATTGTGTACTTATAATTGTTGCATACTGCGTTTTATATACCTAAAATTTTTAACTGTGTGCTGTACAATCGGGAGTTTAAATCCAATCACTAACGTATACAAATGTATCTTGAACAGGTTACTGAGAGTCTAACTCTCATTTCTAGCAATATAGGTGTCCATTGGCACCTTATATCACATTTCTGTGATGAAAGTATCTTCCTTTTTAGTTCTAAATATTGTCTTGTTATGCTTAACAGCATCTTATTGTATGTGTGTGTGTGTGTGTGTGTAGGTATATATATAGATGCAGGCGTGGCTGTGTGGTAAGAAGCTTGCTTCCCAACCACATGGTTCCGCGTTCAGTCCCACTGCATGGCACCTTGGGCAAGTGTCTTCTACTTTAGACTCGGGCTGACCAAAGCCTTGTGAGTGGATTTGGTAGACAGAAACTGAAAGAAGCCCATCATATATATAGATGATATATATATATATGTATATATATCTATGTGTGTGTGTCCTTGTGTCTGTGTTTGTCCCCTACCACCGCTTGACAACCGGTGTTTGTTAGTTTACGTCCCCGTAACTTAGCAGTTCAGCAAAAGAGATCAATAGAATAAGTACTAGGCTTGAAAAAATAAGTACTGGGATCGATTCATTTTGACTAATTCAAGGCGGTGCCCCAGCATGGCCAAAGTCTGATGACTGAAACAAGTAAAAGATATATACACACACACACACGTATACATGCATGTATATACTACACATACACACACACATATATATATATATATATATAATACAGGTAACATGTGTAATGAGGTAGGTAATAGGTACATACAGTTAGTGCTCAGGTTGACTTGCTGCCTAAACTCCAACTTGAATAGTAACTAAAATAAAGTAGGGATGCTGTAGTTACCTAATTGGATATAAGCAGTGTTTCAATCAAGCAGGTCTGTGTATACACACATATATAAACATATTCATATACATATATGCATGCAAACATACATATATGTACATGTGATCCTGCTGGTGCCATGTAAAAATTACCCACTACACTTTGTAAAGGAAGGGCATCCAGCTGTAGAAACGATGACAAAGCAGACAGGAAAGCTTGGCACATGTCCTCTGGCTTGCCAGTTCCTGTCAAACCGTCCAACCTATGCCAGCATGGAAAGCATTTAATGGTGATGATGACATGTACATATACTGACACACATGTGTATATACACATATATATATACAGACATACATATATAACTAAATTTGATTAAATGTAATCCATTCAGGATCTAGGCATATCAAAATGAAACATGCCATAATTATTGGCTAGACAGACAGACTCGAATCAAACAGTTAAGTAATCTATTATCATAGTCCTGAATGCATCGATGAAGGGAAGTTCACTATTATTTGGTAATCCACAACTCCAATAGTATCCAAAGATGGTGTAAAAGCATAAAAACAGATGAATGGATTATCTGGTACTGCTACAATTGTTTCATTAAGAGTCTTTATTGTGATGTAAATATGGTACAGTCAGGTAGGCATAAGATCAATACAATTAATACAACCCTCAACTCATCAGGCTCACCAAATAAACAAGTGAGCAGTGACATGTTGATTAATCAACAGATCATCAACAAGTGAAATTTCTAATCAGAATTACCAGCATTTAAGAAATGGAAAGTGGGGACTACAATCTGTCAATAACGAAGGCGGATAGCAGAATAAGGTTGTAAATTAAAGAATAGTTAAAGCATTTCTATTCTAAAAATGTCAAACTTATCAACTTCGCTCATAAAGGCTGGTACTGGCAAAACATGTTTGTGTTTAACTGCTATACCTACTACTGTACTCTCCAACACCCCCTGGATACGAAGCTACAACAACAATAATAATAGTTGTAGTGGCAATGATGATAATTATAATAATGGTGGCGGAACTAATTGTAATGAGAATAATGATGATAATAATTACACTAATTATACATATAAAGCTAGTAATTGTGTTAACATTGATATTAACTATACTAATAGTATAAGGAATAATCATCGTAGGTGTAACAAATTCATATAGTAATAACCATAATAAAACAACAGTAGTAATGAAATTAGATGCACTGGTGTAAATAGTTGTAGTAATGATTATGGCAATAACTACTTTAATTGTAATAATGATTGTAATAATGATGGTAACACTTGGTTGAATGAGTGATGCTTATATTAGCTGCAGTATGAATTATGGTATTGTAAATGTTGGTGGAGTGGCTAATGCACATAACAATTCTACTGATTATGGTCGTGTACTGCATGATGGTATGAGTTATGTAACCCGCAATATTCCCATCCTGACATTAACTAGATTATGTAATTGTAAGAAGAAATTTGATTGTCTACTAGGAAATAATGTCTGACTAAAAACAATGTATATAAATGTAATATTAAACCTAATCTACATACTTTCACTTATGGTTCCACTTCATCCATTTTTAAAATCGATAATACATAATCATCTTCATACATTTAGAAGGAGAGATAAGCAAAAACAATACTGCTCTCTGCGAAGGTCTGGAAGTTAAATGACAAAATGTTGATTTTTCAACTGAAGTGGAATATCGCTAGACACGCTAAGCCTTATGTTAGTGATAGATATGGTTGCAATCTCTGCTGTATGGAACTGTTGGAAATCTTAAAATGCATGGGTGATGTTATAAATAGATTGAATGAATTAAGGATCAGATGCCTGCATTCTATCTGTAGAACTTTCTTATACTATAAACCAATTCTATAAAGGCTTCCCTTAGTGCTAGATATGTATCTAAAATCTTACAATGTAGAACTTAATTACTAATAAGATTCATGAATTATATATAGGTAACCTAGCATGAATTATATATAGGTAACCTACTTTTAATATATATAACTGATCATATTTAAGCTACTTTTGCCTACCCTTAGTTCTAATGACAGATAGTAATGACTAATTTTATATAATTTAATTTAATAACTTTATTCATTTTGCTTCTAGCGTTCAGTGATATCCTTATAGTTGCCCCATCCTCCCTTGTTATGTCCTTTATAATTCGTTATAATCCTATAAAATCTTTTAACATTTATTAACTTCTATGGCCTATATAATTCTTACAAATTCTTGTAACATTTTCTTAATACTCTTCATAATTTTAAATTATTATAGTAATCTAACTTATCTACTGAATCTATATGATTTATTCTCAACACTATTGTAACAATATTGGTTAATAGAAATGTTAGGATTCATGGCTTTTTTAAAAGTTTTTATTGGGAGTATCAGTTATGTTTCAACTTGTAACTTCATTACAGCTAAATAACTGATCTCTCTAAATTTCGATATTTAGCTAACAAATTTATACTATGTTGACACTGATTGTTGCCTAAACTACATTCATAAGTCTAGTGTACACATTTATTTGTTTATGCCAATGCAGTCTTCCTGTCAACATGATGACCATTTTCTCTATTTGATTTATCCTATTCTGTTTCAATTTAAGTACTTATAGGTTATGATTGCTGGTACTGTGAATATGGTTATCTCTATATATTTACCCTTTACCATTCAGATTACTCTATCGAAATGTAATGCTTATTTATTCCCATTGTTTTGAATTAATCATGCCTTATCTTGTAGCTTTGAGATCTGGCCTATGTGAATGGTATTTTTAGAATGACACTGTAGGATAAGTGTGAGAAGCTGGATCTGGCAAGTTTGGACCTTAAAATAGGTAGAATATTTTGATCGGATACAGCTGGTTTAAATGCTAAATGATTAATCATTTTCTTTTCCTTCCTCTCCTCTGAAATTTCGCAGATAGCTTTGTTATTCTTTGCACTTTTCCTTAAGTTATTTTCCTTGAATTATAATTAGCTGGATCTCCCTTAATTAAAGCTAATATTCTATTAGTTTTGCAATAATTAATTGGAGCATGTCAATCGAGATGAATTAAGTGAATGAATAAATAATGCTGGAATGTATTAACCATGTCACTCCTTCATGAACTAAACAATATAACACAGTAAACGATTTTTTTTTTGTTTTAGAACATCAGCATCTGTCTAAAAATATTGTTTGATAGGGTCAAACATCATGATCGATGCCTGCTATCTGCTGGTATACAAACATGTTTTGCCAATACCAGCCTTTATGAATAGAAATGCCTTTTAACTATTCTTTAATTGACAACCCCATTTTGCTATCCACCCTCATGATTGACACATTGTAGTCACACCCATTTTACATTTCCTAAATACTGGTAATTCTGATTAGAAATTTCACTTGATCTTCTGATTAATCAACATGTCACTGCTTGTTGTTTATTTGGTAAGCCTAATGAGCTGAGAATTATGTGGCTGTGTGGTAAGAAGCTTGCTTCCCAACCACATGGTTCTGGGTTCAATCCCACTGCGTGGCATCTTGGGC
>JAOPUL010004099.1:116425211-116436060 GCA_027564515.1 Octopus rubescens
TGTGTGTGCCTTTGTGTATGTGTTTGTCCCCCACCACCACTTGACAACTGGTGTTTTTTATGTCTCTGTAACTTAGCAGTTTGGCAAAACGACCAATAGAATAAGAATCAGGCTTAGAAAATAAGTACTGGGGTCAATTTGTTCAACTAAACCCTTCAATGCATTGACCCTGAATGGCCGCAGTTCAATAACTGAAACAAGCAAAAAATAAAAGAATGGGGGCTTCTTTCAGTTTCCGTCAACCAAATCCAATCACAAGGCTTTGGTCAGCCTGAGACTGTAGCAAAAGACACTTGACCAAGGTGTCACACAGTGGGACTGAACCCAAAACTATGTGGTTGGGAAGCAAATTTCTAAGCCACACTTGCGTTTGTTTAAGTTTTGCCCACAATACATATATGTGTGTAATACACAGACACACAGTGAAGAGGTAGTAATAACATGTGACCTAGTTATATTTATTCTACTTTGGAATGATATAAGAAAAACAAGAATATGATGTAACAGACATATGGAACTAGTTAAGAGGAATTTAAACATGTGTCACCCATTCAAAGAATTTCTTGGAAAAGGGGTTGTGGCTGATAAGGAAACTAGCAACTGAGTAATAAAATACTCTTTACATTTGTTGTGGTTGTTGACTGACTAAGAAACAGAAAAGCATTTGTTAGTCCACATTATTATGACTTAAATGCATTTTTTTTCAATGCTGGCATGGTGTCATAGAAATAGTTTTAACAAAGAAGAAAAAATACAAACAAAAGAAAACAAGATAAAGTCCCAACTTCAAATATTCATTTCTAACATAAACACAGGGACAGCCTCAGATTTAGGGTTAGAGATGTGATATACAGTAAAATCAGTGGTTCAGAGACAAACAACTGCCCTACCTAAACAAATAAATCATCATCATCATTTAACATCCCATTTCCATGCTGGCATAGGTTGGACAGTTTGAAAGGAGTTGGCAAGCCTAAGGGCTGCACCAGGCTCCAGTCATCTGTTTTGGCATGGTTTCTACAGCTTGTATGCACTAACGCCAACCACTTTACAGAGTGTACTAGGTGCTTTTTACGTGGAGTCAGTACAGGTGCTTTTTACATTGTGCCAGTATGGGTTATTTTTACATGGCACTGGCATGGATGCTCTTTACATGGCACTAGTACTCGCGGGGTTGCCAAGTGGCTTGCAAGACAAGGACATCTCAGCTGAGAGAAGAGATAAAACACAATTTTATGGTCCCCCTCTCCTATTTTATTTATGAGAAGACAAACTGAGTTTGCATAATTCTTCCTTTAACATGATGTTTGACAATATAAAAAGTTGGAAAGTATCTTAATTTTTTATTACACACACCAATTTGACTACCTACTTTTCAGTTACCACAGATCCACCATCAGGGTGTCTTGACACTTCCTCCTATGAGAAACACTGCACTGATCCCAGTTCCTCACTAACATGTATTTTATTTACTCCTGGATGGATGAAAGGCAAATGTGACTCTGGTGGAATTAGAAATTACTACTTAAAGAAGCAAAACTAAATACTGCGAAGTATTTTATCTAACACTCTACCAATTTTACCAATCCACTGTCCTCAAAGCATTTTGTCTGATGCTCTACTAATTCTACAGATTCACTATCCTCAAAGTATTTTGTCCAATTCTCTACCAATTTTCTGCAAGTATGTAAAAGACGGGGTAGTCATGACTATGAGAATCATCAACATTGAGCAGGTATGGAAGAAAAGAAACAGACAAACACTAACAGTCACAAAGAATGTATTTATATGAAAAGTTGCATATACAAATTACATGATGTAATCAAGTCTTATCCTTAGAGCTGTTTCGGATAATCAATGACAAGTTGATGTAACTTGCATGAAGGAAGTCCAATAATGAGTTGATATTGAAGGTATACATAAAAGCAAAGGAAAAGTATCAACAAGTACAGATTTTGATAGCTCCATGCAGAAACATTACAATACGTGCGTGAATATATATGTTATACGACAGGTTTATTTCAGTCTAAACAAATCTACTCACAAGGCTATACTAGAAGATACTTGCTCAATGTGTCACATAGTAGGACTGAACCAGAAACCACATGGTTAGGAAACAAACTGCTTAACCACACAGCCTTAGCTTATTTTATTAAAAAACACAAAGCAAGTATTCACCAAATGTAACATAAAAATTCCAAACCTTTACAACTAAATATTTCATTTCCTCAGTTCTTTCTAGTTGAATGGGAAACGTTTTAATAAAGCATAGAATATTTTAGATTTTTTTTTTTAAACCCACAAAAACTTTATTTTTACTCTATTGTCAGCCAAAACAGGAAATGTCTATTTTTATTCAGGATATTATCTCAGTAGTAAATTATTCAAACTGCCTAGTAGTTGTTTAGCCTACAGTGAGTCCCAATTGAGTTGGCTTATGATCATAGGATTCCAATAATGACCATCCCATCCATTAAGGACATTTTCTCATGTGTTTGTTGCTGATTTAAGAATGTGATTAAAGGGAAATTTGGCTGCTATTTCTAATAGCTCAAACGACCTGTCAATGACTTTCTGTTGTTATTTTGACCCAGGTGAACCTTGACTGAGCGAACCTATAATCAAAGGCATTCCATCTTCTTAAAATGTTTTCTAATGTGTTTGTTCCTTATTTAAAACAGTAGGGTGCAATTTGAGGGAAAGTTTGGCTGCTATTTCTAACAACTCAAATGACTACATAGTGGCTCCCTGATTTACTTGTTTAGTGACAGCTGTTGTTGTTGCTATGCCCCAAGTGATCCTTAATCAAGTCGACCTTTTAGTCAAAGGCATTCTAGCATGACCATCCTACCTTTATAAGATTATCTCATGTGTCCAATCCTTAGGATGGTATGGTGTGATTTAAGTGAGATTTGGCTGTTATTTCTAGCAGAACGAGTGACTATGTAGAGACACCCTTTTCTTATTGTTTTAGGAAGTTAACTATGTATATACACAGGAGTGGATAGCCATGTCAGGTCCCTTTCTTTTTCACTGGTATGTATATTTGACAACTTACTACAAAGGCAACCATACCCATACATGCATCAACTATATCTACACTGGGACACAACTATGCCAACACAACTCAGTTACACACACACACACACACACACACATGTATACTTACTACTTAGAATAGTGCTTCTTATAAGAGGGCCTGTGGGGATTGAAAAGAGGGTGAACAAAAACTGCTATGTTTAATAAAATCAGGACGATCTCCAATTCATTTTTTTTATTTGTCCAACACCATGATATAACAAAACAAAAAAAGAATTATGTATTTTGTCTTTTATCTTTTACTTATTTCAGTCATTGGACTGTGGCCATGCTGGGGCACCACTTTGAAAGGCTTAGTCAAACAAATCAACTCCAGTACATATTTTTTTAAGTCTAGTACTTATTTTATCAGTCTCATTTGCTGAACTGTTAAGTCATGGAGACATAAACAAACCAACATCAGTTGTCATGCAGTGGGAGAAGAACAAACACAAAAACACACACATACATATACCACTGGTTTCCATCTACCAAGGTACTGGTTGGCCCCAGGGCTATAGTAGAAGACTTTTGTCCAAGGTGCTGTGCAGTGGGACTGAACCTGAAACCATGTGGTTGCAAAGCAAGCTTCTTAACCATACAACCGTGTCTACATCAATATAGATACAAGCTCTATTTTTATCTTCTCTTTAATAAAGGAGGGGGTACCAAAAAATTCACTAATCATCATCATCATTTAGTGTCCATTTTCCTTGCTGGCATGGGTTAGATGGTTTGACTGGAAACTGACAAACCAGGGAACTGCACCAGACTCCATTCCGTTTTGGCTTGGTTTCTACGGCTGGATGCACTCCATAGAATGTACAGGGTGCCTTTAACGTGTCACCAGCATGGATGTTTTTAATGTGTCACCGGCACGAGTGTTTTTAAGGTGTCACCGGCACGAGTGTTTTTAATGTGTCACCGGCACGAGTGTTCTTAAGGTGTCACCGGCACGAGTGTTCTTAACGTGTCACCAGCACGAATGTTTTTTCAACGTGTCACTGGCACGAGTGTTTTTAACATGTCACTGGCCACGATTTCAAATCCACTAAGCTTGTCAAGTCTTCTCAAGCACAGCAGAACACCAACAGTCTTAGTCACTAGTCATCGTCTCCATGAGACTCACCATCTGAAGATCATGTTTCACCACCTCATCCCACATCTTCCTGGGTTTTCCTCTTCCACGGGTTCCTTCCGCAGTTAGAGAACAACACTTCTTCATGCAGCAATCCTCCTTCATACGCATCACATGGCCATACCAATGCAGTCTTCTCTCTTGCACACTACATATGATGACTCTTAAACCCAATTTTTCTCCTAGCACTCAGCCGTACAAGCATTGCACATCCAGCAGAGCATACTAGCCTAGGTTTTTTTCAAGCCTCCGCATATCCTCTGCAGTCACAGCCCATGTTTCACTGCCATATACCATGGCTGTTTGCATACAGGCATCATACAGTCTGCCGTTCACTCTGAGGGAAAGGCCCTTTGTTACCAACAAAGGTAGCAACTCTCTGAATTTTGCCCAGCCCGTTCTTACTCTAGTAGCTATGTTCTCAGAGTAGTCTCCCCCACTGCTGATTTGGTCACCCAGGTAACGGAAGCTATCTACTACTTCTAGATGTCTCCCCACCTCCTGGGCATTTGACGGAGTCTATTCTTTGTATATTCCTCGTGTTTATTGTACCAGCACATCTACCACACATGAAGACTACTTTTCCTGTTAATCAACCCGTGACACCGCTGCACCTCTTATGTGTCCATTGTTTGCATTGGGTACACCTTATGGAGTTTTTTTACCTACACCTTTTATACAAATCTAGCGGGGCCATGTCCCTGAAGGGATTCGAGACTTGTCTGTTTTCCTACTTACTAAGACTTTGATTTTAATTCCAGAACTTGCTTCCACACCTGAAATTTCTTCTCTAGTTCTGGGAGTGACTCAGCTATCAGAACAAGGTCATCGGCACAGATGATTTCCCAAGGGCAGCCCTTCTTAAATTCCTCTGTTATGGCCTGGAGGACTATGATGAACAGGAGGGGGCTGAGAACCGATCCCTGGTGCACTCCTACTTGCACACTGAATTCATTGCTGTACTTGTTGCCAACTTTCATCTTACTGACAGCAGCCCTGTACATGGCTTGTACGGTTCTCACCAGCTATTCATCAATCCTAGTTTCTGCATTGACCACCAGATAAGGGAGTAGGGGACTCCTCAAAGGCCTTCTCCATGTCAACAAAAGCCAGGTACAGGGGTTTATTTTTGGATAAGTATTTCTCTTGAAGCTGCTTTACCAAGAATATAGCATCAGTAGTGCTTATCCCTGCCTGGCACAGAACCAAACTGCATCTCATCTAGACTAACTCTCTTCCTGATTAGTTGAGCTATGACCCTCTCCATAACTTTCATTACTTGTTCCAACAGTTTAATACCTCTGTAATTATCTCTGTCTAAAGTGTCACCTTTACCTTTGTAGCAGTTGACACTAGTGCTGCTACACCATGACGCCCTCATGGATGACTTGATTAACTATACGGGTGACTAGGTCATATCCCACACTGCCAGATTATATATATATATATATATATATATAATATATACACACACATACATACATATACAAACGTGTGTGTGTGTGTAATATATAAAAATACTTGTGTGTGTGTGTTATCCGTTTTCCATGCTGATATATGTGTGTGTGTGTATATATATATATGCTTGTGTATAGATATGTGTGGCTCTGTGTTTGTCTGAGTATCCATGCATGTGTATTACACACACACACACTGCCAGATTGACTTTGTAGGCCATAGTCTATATTGGTGCTATGAGCCCCCTCATTAATACTTTCATAACGTAAAAAAAATAAAACCAAAAACATTCTAGATAACAAAATTCAATTTCTTGTTACAAGGTTAAAGACAATTAAAATGTAATTGTTTTATGTAATTTCTTGAGAACATTGTTTCCAATTGCCATGAAAGCCAGTCTGTTCAGCCATTCTTGTACCATTGTCAATTCTATGTACTTACATAAGGTACTTTATCTAGAGGAAGAGGAAACCCTTCTCTCCAATCTATAGTGGTATTTCCAGATTAGGGAATAAATGTTATTCTATTGTTTACTGCAAGGATCTTAAGTATCAGGAGTTGGTAGTGATTTTAAATACTTATGCTAAAGTCATCAAATTTCTCAAGGAAGTGCTTTACCCTTCTGATACTAACCAACCCACCTGAAACTGCCCGTGGATCTATGAGACAAACTTTCTATTTCAAAGTGAAATTATAACCTATCAAAATTCCAAGTTAATTTATGTTCCGAACATCAGTTTATCTTTTTTCAGTCACTGAACTGTGAACATGCTGGGGAAACTGCCTTGAAGCTTTTAAGTCAAACAAATTGATCTCAGTACATATTTTCTTTTTTCATGTCTGATACTTTTGCCAAACTTCTGTGTTATGGGACATAAACTAACACGTATCAAGCAGTGATAGGTGAATAAATTCTCTCTCTCTGTCTGTCTCGCTGTCTCTCTGTGTGTCTCTCTCTCTCTCTGTCTCTCTCTCTCTCTCTGTCTCTCTCTCTTTCTCTCTCTCTGTCTCTCTCTTTCTCTGTGTGTGTGTGTGTCTCTCTCTCTCTCTCTCTCTGTCTCTGTGTGTGTTTCTCTCTCTCTCTCTCTCTCTCTCTGTGTCTCTCTCTCTCTCTCTGTGTCTCTCTCTGTGTCTCTCTCTCTTTCTCTCTCTCTCTCTCTCTCTCTCTGTCTCTCTCTCTTTCTCTCTCTCTCTCTCTGTGTCTCTCTCTTTCTCTGTGTGTGTGTCTCTCTCTCTCTGTCTCTGTGTGTGTTTCTCTCTCTCTCTCTCTCTCAGCTTCCATACAGTTTCTATTTGCTAAATTCACTCACAAGTCATTGGCTGTCTCAGGGTTATAGAAGACACCCAAGGTGCTGCATAGTGAGACTGACCCTGAAACCACATGTTTGCAAAATGAGCTTCTTAACCTCTACTTTTACTAAATTCTTCATTATTTTCAAAATTAACTGAAGCAAAGCCAGTGTGTTCCAACAGAAATATGGGTAGCAAAAAGGTTGAAGTAAAGAATTTGTGGCACAAATTCAGGCCTAAGATTTTCTAAAACTTGGCTTGCTACTGTTAAAATGTCAGTCATTTTTTTGTTGAAAATGTGGCCAGTAAAAAAAAAAAAATGTACGGACATTTCTCTATGCTTCAAAATGATAAGGAAGAGCAAGTATAACATATCTATGGTGGGTAGATGTTTAGATGTTGCCATATTAAACTTCTGTCTTCCTCACAAAGCAGCATCTTCAACATTGCCATCATCGATTCATTTTCATTTACAATGCTCTTTCACCTTTTACTCGTTTCAGTCATTGGGCTGTGGTCATGCTGGAGCACCACCTTGATGTGTTTAGTTGAACAAATCAACACCAGCACTTTTTTTTTTTTATGTCTCATACTTATTCCATTGTCTTGTTTGCTGAACTGCTAAGTTATGGGGATGTGAACAAACCAACACCAGTTGTCAAGTGGGATGAGGAATAAACACAAAGATACACACACACACACACATCATCATTATCATATATATATGTGTATATATACACGGCAGGCTTCTTTCAGTTTCTGTTTATCAAATTCACTCAAGTTGGCCCAAGGCTATAGTAGAAGGCATTTATCCAAGGTGGAGTGAGACTGAACCTGAAACCATGTGGTTGTAAGGTGAGCTTCTTAACCACATGGCTATGCCTATGCCTTGCTTATTTATTTATTTATTTATTTATTTATGTTTACAATATTCTGTATTTTCTACTTCATCTTTTGCTTTAACACTGAATCTGTTGCAATATATATAAAAAAAAATTTTTTAAATTTCAAAATTCCATACAGATTTTAAGAAATTTTAATAACTGATTTAAAAACTCTGGTGTTTCATTTAAAAAACGATTTGCCGACTTGAATGAACCTGTCTAAATATGACAGCCGAGAAATCTGACAACAGAATTATTTCTGGCTTTCATAGCTGTTTGAGTATAGTGTTTGCTTCATAACATATGTCAGCCTTCTGATTTATATCATCTGAAATTAGTTTCAGAGCTTCTCGAAAACACCTGTAGCCTTTTCAACAAGGCCTTTGTGACGGCATCGGCCTTTGTAAAACTCATCAATATCTGATTCTCTCTTTTAAACTACCATTCTAGATTTACTTCCATTTTCCAGCTTTAATGCACTTGAAGCATTACTGACCAATGTTCAGCTGGCCCAGTTAAGCAATTGTTAAGCTTTTGCATAAGACTGAAGTGAATGAAACTGCTCTAATGCAGTTTTCCACAGCACGTAGACACCTACTAAATTAAGGTGTACAGCAGCATGTGGAGTGTCGTGTGCAAGATAATTGATATTTATGAAATCCTTTCTGGCTTCCTGTGGTGTTTTAGATGCTTCGTATACTTTTCTGCAGTGTTTTACATACATATATTAATCAAACTGTGTGTTTGATTGATAGAACAAGGAAGAGAAATAGAACTTTAAACAAGTGTCTAAGTGGGGGGAGGGGTGTATATATATATATATATATATATTTTTCTTTTTTTTTTCCAGTCATTTCACTGTGGCCGTGCTGGGGTACCACCTTGAAGGGTGTTAGTCGAACAAATCGACCCCAGGACTTAAATTTCTTTTTTTTTTAAGTCTGGTACTTATTCTCAGTCTCTTTTGCCAAACTGCTAAGTTACATACACTTGCATTTTTGTTAAAGTTTAAGTGGCATACACAAAACTCTTTTCTTTGTAGTCACTTCGTTAACACTCTGCCAATTGAAAAATAAAGGTGTGTGTGTGTGTGTATATATATATATATATGTATATATATATGTATGTATATATATATCGAACTGATTCCATCGGTTACAACAATGAGTGTTCCAATTGATCCAACCAATGGAACAACCTGCTCGTGAAATTAATATGCAAGTGGCTGAGCACTCTACAGACATGCATATTCTTAATCAGGGAGATTCAGCATGACACACAACGTGACAAAGCTGGCCTTTTGAAATAAAGGTACTATTCATTTTTGGCATCTCATTGGACTGGAGCAACAAGAAATAAAGTGTCTTGCTTAAGGAGACAACGTGCTACTGGGAATCACCCTCATGATCTTATGATCCTAACCACTAAGCCACACCACGCACACACACACACACACACACATGTAAAAGCCCCCTTCGGTCATGAATGACCATAGGATTGCACCTAGAAAGTTCCCCTCCGAGGCACAAGTCTAGGCAAAGTTGTTTTGTGGAAGACCAGCAGTTGCCCATGCATACAAGTCTCCCCTCTCCACGCCACCAACGTTGTCCAAGGGAAAGGCAAAGGCCAATACAGCTTGGCACGAGTGACGTCGCAACTCATTTCTACAGCTGAGTGAACTGGAGCAACGTGAAATAAAGTGTCTTGTTCAAGAACAAGAACACAACACACAGCCCGGTCTGGGATTCGAACTCGCAACCCCATGATTGTAAGCCCAATGTTCTAACCACTGAGCCATGCGCCTTCCTCACCCACACCAACAACACACGAGACCCATTGCCCAATTAAAGCAAGACAGCCAACAGACAGCATCTGGCTGTGTTTTGAATGTCACATGGTTTATGAAACGACATGCTCATGCAGCGGAACATACATAGGGTCGGCTAAAAGACCGCTTCACATCAGAGTGAAGCAACACCTACACAAGGCCACACCACCCAGCACTGTATTCCAACACCACCAACAATGCACCAGAGATTTCTCAACCCGTATACTAGCAAGATGGATGGACACGGTAAACCTCCGAATAAAGGAAGCACACTTCATTAGAAAGAGAACACCCAGCCTAAACTGCCGGAATGAGCTCGACAGCTGGAAATACACCCACAGCTTCCAGAGTCTTTAACTAACACCGGCAGCAACCACCACATAAATCAAAAGAAATGTCTGAAGAAGGATCTTTGATCCAAAAGCGTTAACGAATGTAAACCCAACATAACAACTAACAACAAGGCTATTCACAGGTCACACACCACACGTAGGTCCTATCTATCCATCTACCTCTGAAACTTTAAACCTTAAAAAATTTTAAAACAGAATAACTTTGAAACTCTATAACTTCATGACTGAAAATTCTTTGAAAATCTTTTGATATCTTATGCATTGTTCCAGAACATTCATCGAGGGCTCTGAAGTTTGTGTAGCCTATTAAACCCTTTCACACTTTTCATCCTGCAAATTTTTTCACATTTCCATTATTTTTCAACCTCGCACCTTCCACCCCTCCATTGTTACACCTTACCTTCTCTTATCTTAGTTCCTCGCCTTCTCTTGTTGTTTGCTTATTAGGTACCTTTTACTCCTCTCCTAATGGAGTTACCCTGTTATCCTCCTATATATATATATATATATATATGGCAAAATAATCATGGGATATAGAACTGGTTGTTGTTGTTACATATTGTTTCATAGTGTTTGAGTTTGTAAATATAGCTCCTCAATTAAGGAGTGTAGAACAGGCTTGGTAGAACTCAATATATGTGAATATTTCATTATTTTTAATCAGAAGTTACAAACTGACTTAAAGGACAGGACTCCTGGAGGCATATTTTTCTACAGCCTGATGGTGCAGGTGCAGGCATGGCTGTGGTAAGAAGCTTGCTTCCCAACCTCATGGTTCTGGGTTCAGTCCCACTGCGTGGCACCTTGGGCAAGTGTCTTC
>JAOPUL010004099.1:116447333-116459768 GCA_027564515.1 Octopus rubescens
TGTGTGTGTGTGTGTGTGTGTGTGTGTGTGTGTGTGTGTGAGTGTGTGTGTGTGTATGTGTGTGTGTGTGTGTGTGTGTGTGTGTGTGTATTTTGTCGATGCGTGCAGCATACAACCGTTAAAGTGACAAATTAGTTAAGCAATGATTGCTACCTTCTGTCGTCATGACTGGGGCAACACGTAAACAATAGTTAAGATGGCGGTAATAACCTTTAAGTTAAATGTATGCATTTCTTTATAAAGAGATCCAGATTTTGACGCTGGAACTAACAGCAAATGTTTGCCTTTGACTACAACAGTGGGTTGACCTGCTTGGTTCAGATATATTCTCTCTGTCAGACCAATAAACGGGTCTGTGAAGTGCGTGTTTAAACAGTGCTTATATGAATATTTATGATGCATTTGAGGGTATTTATTGGGTGAGGGGCTTCTTTTTGATTTAGACAGATGCTTAAGGGTGGCGTTCATGATCACTGAGAGGAGTGTGAGAAAGGGTGATAGTCTCCTGAGGCCGAAGATCAGGACCCAGGTTTTATAAAACACTATACATACGTACACATGTTTATAAAAAAAAATAACTATAAATGCATACACACGTTCATTCACCCATCCATTCCTCCATCCACCCATCCACCGATCCACCCATCCATCCATCCATCCATTCATTCATACATACACACATAGATACATACGTATATACATAGATACATCTATACGTATATACATAGATACATCTACATGCATGCATACATATATGCATGCATACATACATGCATATATACATACATACATACATGCATACATGCATACATGCATACATGCATACATACATACATACATACATACATACATACATACGTACATACATACATAAGATATAGCTTGGGACTATATATATGCACACACACAAGTATACGCGTTCGGGCGTTTTTATGTTTGTTATCGCTTGACATCCGGCGTTGGTTTGTTCACATCTCCGTAACTTTGTAGTTCGGCAATAAGTGACTCATAGAATAAGTAACAGTCTGAAAGTAAGTACTGGAGTCAATGTGTCGATTTAATCGATTAAAACCTAACATGATCTCAGAAGAGAACATAAAAGACCACATTAATTAATGTGTCCTCCGCCCTTTTTGTAAAGATATGATTTGAAGGTTTGGCTGCTGTTTCTAGCAGGGCATGTCGAACGACCACATAGAAGCCACCTCGGTATTTAGCTCTCATCGGAGTAATATTGAGTTAACGATGAAGCCTTTGCATATCCCTCGATCTGCTAGAAATAACAGCCATATTTCTCTCAAATCATGTAGTCCAGATCACACCATGCTTTAAATAAAGATGAGATAATCACAACTGGAATGCATTTTACCATAGCCGTCTAGGGACTAAAGAACTTGCAGTAATATTGTATTATTTCCACAGATGATTGTATATATGTGTGTACGTGTGTGTTAACAGTTTGACAAGGAAGCCGTTTATTGTAGTCATGGATAACGTTATCAAAAGGTTATTGTTATCTAAAAATCTCCCTCCCAGACATCCTCGGTTATTGTTATCTAAAAGTTTCCCTCCCAGACGTCCTCGCTTTGCAACCACTTGTTTTGGAGGCTCAATCCCACTGCGCGACACCTTGGACAAGTGTATTTCAATGCCTTGTGAGCAATTTGGTTGACGGAAACTGCGTGGAAGCTCATCATATGTGTGTGTGCGTGTGTCTTTGTGTGTATCTCTCAAAGTTTGACAACCGCCAACCGGTATGGGTTTGTTTACGTCCTCATAAACCGGTTCGGCAAAAATAGACCGATAGAATAAGTACCAGACTTACAACCAAGTACTGGGGTCGATTTGACCGAAAAACCCTTCGAGACGTTGCCCCAGCATGGCCGCAGCACTATGACGGAAACATGTAAAAGAATATATATACCCACCACATTATATATACTCAATCACGAGAAGTTGATAGTTTCTTCAATATAATTTTCCCCCCGGTTTCATTTTGGTGAGATGCATAAAAAGTAAGCTCGTAGAATTTTTTTAATATATCGGGTTTGTGGGGTTGAGTTTTGGGGAAAGGCACTTCACTCTGCTTGTCTATCAGCAACAGGCGAGTGTCCTGCCCATGGGGAGTATTTTCCTATCATTTGTTTAAAATTATCAGTGGGGACGTCATCAAATGTTGACTGTGTTTGTAACTACAAGTTACATTAATAAATAATAACAATAATTAAATATGAATATTTACTGAGTGGGAGGAAAACATGTATATTCTACTCTAAATACAACCAATGGCTATGCCGTAAAAGAGGGTGATTTACGAGGCAATGTTTATTTAGATAGAGAGATAGATAGATATATACAAAGACACATTGAAAATTAATCATTGATAATTCTTAGATGAATGAAGAATATTAATTCTTTTTCAACATTTTTGTTTTATCTTTGATTAAAAAAAATAAAAAATGAGATGTGGCAAGTTTTTCTACTCTAAACTTAAAACATATGACATTATGGGGCAGGAAGAAAGTTCTACGTTATACTTTAAATATAATCAGTGGTGATTTCGACTATTTAGATGCGGAATATTTTTCCTTTCTTATAAATATATTTTTTTAATAATTATAATTATAATCTAAATTTTAATAAGCTCGTTTCATTAAGCGCGAAACCTTGATAAAGTTCCTTTAGGATAAAAAATTTTAAACAATTTTACAAATTTTAATTTAATTTCTTTTTAAAACATGAAATTCTGAAGATAAGAATATGTCGATAGAAAGATAATATTAAACACAATTAGTAGCAGTAATAAACTAAAAATATTCCTCTAACTTAATAATGGTTGCTAAATAGGAATTATTGAGTTTATTCTCAGCGAAGCTGTGCCATTATTGAACTGTCGTGTGTGAGAGAGGAATGGCATGAAGGCGAGCTATGTTTATATTTCGCTTACTAATAGCATACTATTGTTATAAATAATAGTAGCTTGTTTTTGAGTATTTTTTTTTTTAAACGAGAGAAAAACGATGATAAAAATAAATTCAGAAATCCAAGGGGGAAATTATCGTTCTCACTGGCTGTAGAGGACAAATGAACTGCTAAGATTTTTATCTGCTAGCAGACATTTCCTGGCGGAGCGAGTACTTTTGTCGCTTAGTTGCCATCACTTAGTCTGCTACCAAGTCAATCGATACAACTGGCTGAGAGAAGGATACTCTTTGACTTTCCAACATTAGCGACAACAGATTTTATAATTCCAACTGAAGTTAAATTTAAGTTGAATAAAAACGATTTAAAATTTTTTAAAATTTTAAACTGAAAATTTAAAATTTAAAATTCGTTCATTCTAAATTCAAACTTACAATTTAATTGATGCTTTTTTTTTTACACTTTAATGTCATTCTACAAATATACTCATTCTTTCTCTTCCTCCCTTTTCACAAGCTTTGCGTTAAAATTTCGTTTTATTTTAGTTTTTTTTTTTAGCTGTGGGGTATTTTTTAAAACCAAATTACGAAATATTTTGGTTTTTCTTTATTACACTTTTAAATTTTATTTTTATTTCTTAAAATTTATCGCTTGTTTTCCTTTTAATCAAGACTTATTT
Source organism: Octopus rubescens (assembly GCA_027564515.1). Classification (NCBI taxonomy): domain Eukaryota; kingdom Metazoa; phylum Mollusca; class Cephalopoda; order Octopoda; family Octopodidae; genus Octopus; species Octopus rubescens. The sequence continues at coordinate 116,450,935 of JAOPUL010004099.1, forward strand.
ATTGTTATTTCATTTATTTTTAAGCGAAGTTTAAAATAAATAAAGATAAACAACAAATTCAGTACTGAACAAAATCCGCGAAAGAAAATTTTAGTGGAAGTGATGAAGAAGGAAGAAAAAGCACAGGACATGGTTGCACTGCAGCCGAGGTGGAGTGGAATTCGCTATCTTCTATACCGCCTATATATGCCATCATACACACACGCGTACTCGTATATGTGCATATACATGTGTCTGTGTGCTAAACCGTGAATCTAACTGGTTACTATATATATTTCCATTCAGAATTCTCACCTCACTCATTCACTAACAACCACTATATTCATTATACGCTGTTTACTATATTATATTCTCTATTCTCATTGAGTGTAGTGTGTTAACTTATCAGCGAGTCGAGCCTACGTGCTCGGTTTCGATTCCTACTCTCCTACTCATTAAATATTTGATTTCACTTGTGTTTATAATGTGGTTTTTTTTTTAGGGTTTCTTTTTAGAAACGTTTCACAGTTCTCATTTATTGTATTTTATAAATCTAAGGTGTTAAGCCTATGCAGGAAATTTATAATATAAAATACCCTTTTCGAACAGAAAGGCGCACACCATGTAAAAATAATTGAAATTTAAGCAAAGTATATATAATTTTACTATCATAAATCTGATTTTGTCTATACATAAAGAAATATATTTTCAATAAAAAATAAGGTGACGCTAGTTTGGTCCTTCGACACGATTCTTTAAACAAAAAAAAATATAGGTTTTTAATTTTGAACAACTTTCACTAGACGTAACAGGGTAACAATACATTGTCAACAAGCGTACCTCTAAGAAGAGGCTATCCAAGTCACTCTTCTAGAAATAGCAGCCAAATTCTTCTTTCGATTTACACTCTACGGTACAATCTAGTCATTGATATACAAACTGACGAGATGGTCACGGTTGGAAAGCTTTTTATCATAGGTCCTAGATATATCAAGTTTGAAGGGGTGGAGGAAACGGTTGTTTTGGCTCAAATAAAGTAACCTGAGTTACTTCATTCCGACCAAAAACATTCCAGCCAAGACTATCCAATCTGTGTTTTCTAGGCATCGTATATCCCGGCCTACATCATCTAATATATTCTTCCATTTCTTTTTAAAGAGTAGTGTGATTTGAGGGAGACCTTGGCTGCCTTTTCTAGCAGGCACGGTGACTGCATAAAGTCTGTTTTGTTGACTCGTTATATGTCTGTTGTTTACCTCCAGATCAGCCCTGATCGAACCATGATTAAATGCGTTCCAACCGTAACCATCAATTCTTATTATATATCTGAGTGTACATTGATTGCCCAGTGCAGGGTATTATTTGAAGGAAATTTTGGCTGCTTTTTCTAGCAGGTTGAGTGACCACGTAGGGGTCGAATCATCACTTCGTTCCTACAGATGGTCAACTCTGATCGGTAGACCCATAAGCAAAGGCATTCCAGCCATATGACCAGCCTGTCTTTTTTTTTGTGTGTGTGTGCGTGTGTGTGTGGTGGGAGGTATCTAGGACTACCTTCTTTCTTCCTCTTTTCCCTTTTCTTTTTCTTTTCTCTTTCTTTCTTCGCTCATGTTTGTGTTTTCTTCGGTTTGGGATTTGTATTTTTAATGTGGTTTTGTATTATATATGTATCATATACATACGTGTTATATTCCATGTAACGGATGTAATTAAATGTTTGTTTTTTTTGGGGTTTTTTTCAAATGAAAAAATACCTAATGTGTGACCCAATGTCATCTCAAAGCATGGACACACTGAGCAGCTGCCCAGGGTCCCCACAAGTCTAGGGACCAATGCTAAATCTAACGCATGCTATGGCTTGCTGTCAGTAAATAAATTTACGAGCCCTTGTGCATTGCTTTGCCCGAGAGCCTATAACGTTGTTAAGACTGTCCTGATGTAACTTTTTTTAAGACGATGGGGTGTGATTTGAGGGAGAATTGGCTGGTATTTCTAGCAAATAGAGCAGCCAAGTACAGGCTGTCACTTTAGCTTGTTTTCTGTAGATTCTGTTAAACGTAGCAAAAATTACGAAGATGGACGCATTCGGAAACTTCGGAGCCTGAAAGATTTTGTGCCTTTGCGTTTACTATGGATGATCTTTAATCCTAATACAGATTTCCTTTAGTGATGGATTTTAGCCACCTGTACGGTAGCCAAATTGTCTGCCTCGCTTCCTTCAATGTAACATTCCCTCAACTACAACAATGCACGTATATAAAAAGTAGCCGCCCTCTACGGTCTACACACCCCACGCTTCGCTACTAGGTGTGATGGTGGTCCGTTCCGATTAAAAAGGATGTCAGTTGTATTATTTACTAGAAATCCGTCACTATTTTTTTTTTTTTTAATGAAAAGGATTAATAGAAAATAATTCTATAAAGTGTCATGTTGTTTAACCCAGGTCAACCCTGATCGAGCAGGCTTATGAACAAAGGCCCCGCAGTTCTGACTATCCCATATTTTCCTATATGCGAAGACTCCAAGATAACTTTATCCAAAGATCTTTCGTCTTTGGTATCAATTTCTGTAATAAATTTTCCGTTAATGCCCGTCGAATGTCCATAAGAAATTTTTATTTATTAACTTTTATTTTCATGGCGTGTGTAAGCCGTTCCGATAAGAAAACGAGAATAGATGATATTTTGTTTGTATTTATAACACCCCACTACTTACGCAAAGAATGAACCTTAGCCACTTACACACAAATCTTGTTATTACTACCACACAGTTAAAATTAACACTTTATTACAAACAAAATATCATCTATTCTCTTTTTTTTTTTATCGGAACGGCTTACACACGCCATTAAAAATAAAAGTAAATAAATCCAAATTTCTTACGGACATCAACGGAAAATTTATTACGGAAATTGATACCAGAAACGAAAGATCGCCGAACCAATCACATTGCTTTGTCATGTAGTACATAATCAGAACGGCGACGAGGGATGTGGCCCACCCTTCTATGGGAGTAGCACTTTTGGGTCTGCTGTGTAAGCCTGTATATACTTAGGGGGCCGGGTGAGGAGTCAAACTAAAGAGCTGCTCCGGGCGGCACACTAGTTACGCCATTATATATAATATTAATTCTTCAGCCAGATTAAGGAGTGTAAGACTCGTGCATTAATATGTATTACACTTTTAAGGAAATTACGAAACAAAATGGGCAGGTAGAGGAATTTTATCGCCTCAGCGAAAATAAATACAAAGGATGTTCGAGTAAATGTCAATAAGATATTTGAAGTTGAAAATGGTAAGTAAACTTTTTTTTAAACTTTTTGATGAACTGCAGTGATTTTTTTTTTCATATCCTGTAATGATAAGAATTTCAAATGTATTCGTTTCAAAACTCCTATGTGAAATATATTTGTTATATCAGACAATCCTGCTACCCGTCAGCAGTTTCATTTATTTTTGCGAAGAGAAAACTCATTGTTAGATGCTGAATTGCAGTATTTTCTTATAATTCATTGGATTAGATAACATTCTACACAAAATGCCTTGTTTGAAAAATGTAAAAGGCGAAGAAAATCATCTCGATTGTATGTCTTTTAGGGGGTTATAAGTTAAATTCACGGCGACTAAATTATTTAATGAAGGTGATATTTTCAATTCGAGTGAATGTAAATTCTTTTACATAAGTTTATGCTTTATACATATTTGATATTAAGAGTCTTAAAATACAACCGAATAGCAATTCCCTAAGGAATGCATCAATTATCGTTCTCAGAGTGAAAACTGCTTACAATACTGAATATATATATAGGCAAAGTTAAGGCATATTATAGCAACTATACTGCCACATTCAAACATATCAGGAAGAAGCCACAAAACTATGAATTCATATTTTGCGCTTTAGCAAATAATTCAATATTAAACAAAAATTACTGGAATGGTCCAAACCATTATATAAATGGAGCCAAATGATGTGACGCCTGCTCAGCCTCATGTTTTCGAAAACAAGAATTCCCAGCACAAGGTATTCATTTGAAATGCAAACATTTACTATTATAGCAGAAACTACCTTCACTTAGTCATAAACAATATTACGCCGCACAAACCAATGTAGAACGCAATAGAGACGACTGAATGTAGAATAGTTTCAATCAAACAAATCCTAGTTCAACTTATCCATCCCTTCATCGTTAACCTTAATCTATGTCTTGTCATTTTCAAACTCTTTTTTCCTGTTCCATTTAACTACAGAACAACCTGCCCTACCAAATTTCCACTTTACATCTCTATTTCTGTTGATGTGGTCTCATGTAGTTGTATGTTATGAATTATAATACCATATCACTAATTACTTTCTATAATAGTAAATAATAGATAAGAAATAGGTATCTCTTTTTTGTATTGAATACGAAAATAGAGATACCTATTTCTTATCTATTATTTACTATTATAGAAAGTAATTAGTGATAGGATGTTATAATTCATAACACTTATAAACGTTGTATGCCTATGTATGTTCATTGTACATGCAAATTGGTATACACTAGAGTTGCGAAAATAGGAGGTGGATGTTTACAAATACTTACAAACAGGGAAATACACGACATATATGACAAGATCTGTATACAGAGTTGAGTTATATGTATGTGACCAGTCTTTAAGCAGCTGTGTATACTCAAGTTTAAACGAACAGATGCGTATGTGTATGGAACAATATTGCAGATACATGTTTTCGGATACATAGTTACTTATATGTACATTATCTTCGTATTTGTTACGTTTGGAGAATGTATACACATGTTACGCAAACAACCATGTGAGCATACATACACAAGGTAGATAGTGCATGTATGGCTACAAAGTATACTGGGAATAGAAATGTAGAAACTTATACTCACTGTATAGGAACGTGCTTGTATAGTGTATATATAGACATACAGGGATCTGTATGTATGCAGTTCACAGGGAACCCCACAAATAGCTCCAGATCAGATGTTAGCCCTGCCATGTAGAGATTACTTTTCCTCGTTTTGGTCATAAACTTGAGAGATACTGATAATCTGCATCTGTTTACATGAGTGAAACTACCCCTCTCTGAGGTTAGTCCCTCTATCTATCTATCACAGACATGACAGAAGTAGACACCCTTATAATCGTTAACATTTATTTAAATTTGAAATTATACATTCAAATTATTATAATGTGAATATCTAATATTTAGTAGACATGCCCTTTGCATTTTTCAGTGCAAGGACCCTATTAGACATGCTACTGATCAGATGATGAATTTCTTGCCAAGTTTTATGCAGTAATCTTTGAGAATGCCTTGTTCTTTTTACGAAGTGTCCTGTCCATTATGCCTCAGATGTATTCACTAGGGTTCATATCTGGTGACTGGCTTAGCCATGGAAGCTTTTTAATGCCATTCTCTTCCAACCAATCTTGGGTCTTTTTAGCCGTTTGACAAGGAGCTCCATCTTCTATAAATAGACGTCTTTAATTATTTCAGCACTGGAGAAGATTAGGAGTCCTTTCTGCAATATGGACACATTTATCTGAATTTATGTTTCCCTTACAATCCACCAGCTCTGATAGACCATCACAGAATAGCCGATGTGTTTCATTGTTGGCTGCAATTTTTTCATGTCAAATTCTTGATCAGTCCCCAGACCCACACTCGACCACTATCAGAAAATACAGCAAATCTGGACTCATCAGAGAATATGGCAGTGTCCCCACCATCTCACTGGCCCAATCGATTCTCTGCTTGATATTGGCTGGTCGAAGAAGTGGTGATTATTGTACTGTTTAAAAAAACACACACGAACATTATAGGAGACTGTTAGTCCCCTATGGCGTAGTTAGATGGGCAATTGGATATTTGGTTAGGCTGCGTATCATTCCCATATAAAACCAAGCCACCATATTAACTTTTTAATTAATCTGTTGTTGCTTGTTTTGGCTGTCATATCTAGCATCGAAACTCACCAATTGTTGCTAGATGTATGTCAATGTTGCTGAAATGAGTTGGTCCGTTTGCTGTAAGCTGTGTATAATAACTAGACTACACCAAGTAAACATGAATATGATTTATTTTGCCGCACTAGTTATAAAAGTATGTCCATGCATTATAATATACATACAGAACCAGCAAGATGAAAATGGCGTAATACAATATGCAAAAGCTGTTGTCCAATTTTACCACTGGGCTGGTTTTAATATAATGAATATATACACACGCGTCGCGCATGTCTGCCGCTAACATTCGCATCAGTTAAGTCGTTAGAATTACTAGAGTGTACAATTCGGAACTCAAAGCACCACACTGCGAATCTTGGCGCCTTTAACGACTTTATTTATATGCTATGTTTGTAGAAGCTTCGAGAACGATCCGAGGAAGTGATCACGTGAACACCAGCCGTTGATTGGTCAGTAACTTGGTTGCGCACATGATCAAGCCGTTGTTCAGTCATGACTTGATACACATAATGGACAACGCGAGTTCGAATGCATGTTACATCCCTATAAAGTCCTATAACATTAAATCTGTTACATATTTCCGATAGTTAATCCCAGTGCTGAGACCTTTCTGTATTTCTGCTTAGGTTATTAATACTAAGACGTGTGTGCGTGTGTATATATATCGACGGAAAAGTAATGCCTGCAAGGGCATTATACAATCACATGTTCAAACCTACATGTATGCATACGATAAACTGGCAAAGTTAAGTCAACATAATACCTCATTTTTTTCTTTGAGCGCTTAGTATTATTTTAAATTTATTTACTGAGCGGATAGGTACTATTAGACGAATAAAGGATAGAAAGGAAAAACTGACGTAACATTGAAAAATTATACAAATTGGGAATCTAATGTGTAAATATTATTGACTAGCAGAAAACCGCCCGGGGGGGAGGGCAGTCGTCCTACTAGTGCATATAATTTTGCTTATAGATATATATTAATACAAAGTAAAAATATGTATTTTCCCCGCAATCTATGTAACTTTTCTTTCTTCTTATAAAAGTATATCTTATTTCGCGGAAACAGAATGTTATTCATTCCGAATGTAATCCAACGAACATGCTATTAGTTATTTATAATAAACGTGTCTTTGGCTTTGTTTACTCTGGCAACAGAAATTGTGACATCAATTGTGCAGTGTAGTTGAATCGAAGATTATGTTTCCAGTGAAAACAGCGTCCTAGATACTTTTTTTTTTTTTTGTAGCTTTATATCCATTAATATTCAGTTTTATTTGTCGACAATGTTAATATCAAATCGAGGATTCCCGTTCAATCCCAGAAAAGTCACAAAATAAACAGAGATTTCCTGGTATATTATCCATCCTACAAATGTTTAACATCGAAGGAAATAATAATCGATAAAAAGTAAGAAGAATAGAGAAATATCGAATGATGACTCCACTAAACTACAGAAATAAACAAGATTTGTATGCACGATGTCACTGAGAGCTGCATATATGGGCACCTGATGTAAATGAAATATTTGCCAGTATACCTCTTGGATACGATATGAGCATGAAGTGTGAGCAGTGAGACTGCAATGGGTGCATACGAGTGTGCTATAATCTTCAGCAATAAATGTGCTCTCAGGTGAAACTTAGCTGAGGGCTGGTGAAATCTGCTCTCTGTTTCTGTTGTAAAGAATGTTGTTTAGAGCGAAGCATCGGTGTTGAATTGTTCTTCAGGTTGTTAAGAGAAAAGCAATAAACATGGCATCGTGTTCAATGGCTACGGCGTGTAGAAATATTATAGTTCGAATAGTATATCCGTTGTTGACTGTGAAAGGAGACGATTAGGATCCATTGTTACATCATGTGGCTGCATATCCGACGATTATTTCATGCAAAATAAAATGTGATTTGGTCATCTTTAAGAACTGTGGTATTATGACACCGATGTCAATGGATCATTTTATAAGAGCGATGATCTGAGATACTGTTTTATACAATATGTGTGTGTGTGTGGACCAATCAGTCTGTATAAATGAAGTAACTCGTCTCCGGACTTTGAATCGATAATGCTGGCAACATGTGTACAGGAATACATCAACTAACGTCGTTTCAACTGTACGTTCTTTTTGTTTTTCTTTTCATGAAATTAATGGAAAAAATAAACCTCACCTTCAGTTGATTTGTTCGACTTAACGTCGATTGTTTTCCCAAGCTTTCGAATGTTACCCTCTCTCCACAGTAGAATATGTTTTATACTGTTGGTGATATAAGTAGCATGTTTGCTGATATTCTGTTACCCACATTATCACACTCACTTGGCTATGTATAGTTCCTGGGTGATTGGGCAGCAACTCTGAAGCTATGTGAAACATGCATTGAAGTTATGTAAGATTACTGGGCACTTGTGAATCAATTGTAAACAAAATGACTGGCAATGCATGTTTGTGGTTCTGATATCAGAAGGCAATACAATGTAATGAACAAACTATAATGCAATATACTTGGAATATCAGAATAACACTAAAACAATATAGATGGAAAAAGAAACAAATTAATATGTTGAGCAAGTCGAAAATACGACAGTGAGTGTGTGTATATATCTTTTATTTTTTACTTATTTCAGTCATTTGACTGCGGCCATGCAAATCGACTCCGAGACTTATTGTTTTAAAGCCTAGTACTTATTCTATCGTTCTTTTTTGCTGAACCGCTAGATACGGGGACGTAAACACACCAACACCGATTGTCAAGCGGTGGTGAGGGACACACAGACACATACATATATAAATATATATATATATATCTATATATATATATATATATATCAGAAAGTGGGTTTTTTTAAAAGTAAAAAACGAGATGTCCTACACGAGATAAAGTA
>JAOPUL010004099.1:116459868-116469972 GCA_027564515.1 Octopus rubescens
ATAGATAGATAGATAGATAGATAGATAGATAGATAGATAGATAGATAGATAGATAGATAGATAGTCTAAAAAAATCACAAGGACAAGATGAAAGAACAACAAAACAGGGTGTATTAGTTTAATGCTCAGGAAAAATGAAAAAGGTCTTTAATGTTTTGAGCCTATGCTCTTCTACAGGAAAGCTAAATGAGGAGAGAGAAAAGATACAGAGGAAAAAAGCTTGTTTGAGTTAAATGGTCAAGACATGCTGAAATGACTGGAAAAGGAAGAAGTTGGTTTGAGGTGTGAGTAGCGGGGAGACAATAGTGACCTGGCATATGTGTGGATATGCACAAGCACATATGTGTGTATGGCCATGCTTATATGCATTCGTGTGTGTATGTGTGCATGTGTACATGCATGTGTGTTCTTACATATACATAGATATACATATATATATATATATGTATATATATGTGTGTGTGTATGTGTGTGTGTGTGGGGGGGGTGTGTATATATATACGGCGGGCTTCTTTCAGTTTCCGTCTACCAAATCCATTCACAAGTTTTGGACGGCCCGAGGCTATAATAGAAGACACTTGTCCAAGGTGCCACGCATTGAGACTGAACCCGGAACCATGTGATTGTGAAGCGGCCTTCTTACCACACAGCCACGCCTTATATATATGCATATACATTATTGAGTGAGTGAGCAGTGCATGCCATCAAAGTGACACTGGGATACAAATATACGAAGCCCAATATACCCGTCTGATAACGGTACACCATATTTTATCATGTCCATGTTGCTCACCCACTACTTCTGCTCGTGATTAGAGATGCAGATATTGTCAGCCATTAAGGGACATGCTCAATTGGTTAAGGACAAGCACCTGACAAGCAAATCTGTGGTATTGCGCAGAATATTTGCTGTAGCCCATCTTTTACACCAGGACAAATCATGTATATGATAACACCTCCAATCAATTAAGATCAGAAGCCATTAGAGCCACTGCCTGGTATTGTATCATGGCATATATGTATTAATGTATGTATGTATGTATTATGCATGTATGTATGTATGTATGTATGTATGTATGTATGTATGTATGTATGTATGTATGACATCCTTCTGTACAGTTTTTGAGTACCAAATTTCACTCTCAAGGCATTGTTTGCCTGAAGGCTATAACAAGATATTTGTCCACAGTGGGGCCAAACCCCAAATCACATGGCTTACAGAAAACTTCTTAATCAAACAGCCATGTCTGCATATAAATTCTATAACCATTTTTCTATATATTACTTGTTGAAGTTCTCTTTCTTTACATACACCTCTTGTTGCATATCAATAATTTGTTTGTTTAACAGAGATTCTTGTTCTTTCAGGTTTGCATTCTGGTTCTTCATTACATTGAATTGCTTCTTCAATCTTATCAACTGGGCTTTGTTACGTTTCTGAAAAAGGAATGGGTAGATTAATTAAAATTGTTAATAATAAAAATCATTTGGACTATATTTATATTAATTTCACAAACAAACTCCCATATAATATAATATTCAGAAACTTTAGCATTGTTGATATTGTTGTTGTTATTTAACTCCAGATCTGTCTTAATTAAAATAGAACTATAATCAGGGGTAGTGCTCCAGCATGACCATCTCATCTCTCAGTATATCAGAGACTACAATGTCCAATGAGTCCTTTCTTCTTTTTAAGACTGTAGGGTATATTTGAGGAAATTTGGTTGTTTCTTTCTTGCTGGTTGACAAACTACATAGAAGAGGAAGAGAAAAGTCCATAAACGTTGTTGGTTCAGAAAGTTTAGGTTATCTTTTGTTGCTATAGAATTAGTTACTAAACAACAGTTATTGTTTAACAGCTCAAGCCAACCCTGATCAAGGAAACCTATAATCAAAGTCATTCAAGACACAACCTCCATTCCATCTTATTCTATAGTCATTATATCCAAGACTTCCTTTTTCAAAGATGATTGGCTGTGATTTGAGGGAGATTTGGATGTTTTTTCTATCAGGTGGAATGACCATGCTTAAGGCTTCCTCTTTGGTTCAACAAATTAGCAACAGTTAATGTAGATCAACATCATTATTTGTAATTAATAAAGCGGTGAGCTGGCAGAATCATTAGCATGCTGGACAAAATGTCTAGTAGTATTTTGTCCATCTTTACATTCTGAGTTTGAATTCCACCGAGGTCAACTTTACCATTCATATTTTCGGGGTCATTGCAATAAGTAACAGTTGAGCACTGGAGTTGGTGTATATGACGAGCGCCTTCCTACAAAATTTTAGGCCTTATACCCTTAGTAAAAAAACCTGTGCCAGTGGCGCGTAAAGTAAAAAGCACCTGGCGCCAGTGCCACGTAAAAGCACCCATGCCAGTTCCACATGAAAGCACCCATGCTGGTGCCACTTAAAAGCGCCTGTGCTGGTGCCGCATAAAAAGTACTGAGTACACTCTGTAAAGTCAGCGTTAGGAAGGGCATCCAGCCATAGAAACCATGTCAAAACAGACAATTGGAGCCTGGGCAGCTCTCCGGTTGGTCAGCTCCTGTCAAACCGTCCAACTCATCCCAGCATAGAAAATGGAAGTTAAATGATGATGATGAATCTGGGGTAGTTCATTGCCTAGAAGTGTTTGTTCATCTGCTCCTTTTTTCACAATTACAATTCAATTTTTCACTCTTTTGATTTCTATACATTTATATTTTATTTAATATATTCATACAGAGTTTGACTTTAACTGTTCTGCAAGTTTTGCTATATCTTTTGGTGATTAGGGCAAATCAAATGTGATATCGTTTACTTGTTTCAGTCATTCGACTGTGGCCATGCTGGGGCACTGCCTTGAAGAACTTTAGTCAAATGAATCGACCTCAGTATTTATTTATTTTTTTAAAGCCTGGTACTTATTCTATCAATATAATCTTTACAACAATAAGGGAAATTGTGTATTCAAGTAAATAAATCAATATTATATTGTATTCAATACTATTCAGGCTTCCATTGGTCGAGTTTGGCAATGCATTTGTACATGTATGTACAGTCCTGGGCAAGATCTTTTGAAGAAGACAAGCAGCTGACCATGCATATGAATCTCCTCTCTCTCATCATCATCATCATCATCATCATCATATAACATCCATGTTCCATGCTGGCATGGGTTGGGCACTTTAGCAAAATTAGGTAAGCTGTAATGCTGTGTTGAGCACTAGTGTCAGCTTTGACTTGGTTTCTACAGCTGGATGCCTTTCTTAATGCTAACCACTTTAAAGAGTGTACTGGGTGCCTTTTTTGTCCCACCAGCACTTGTAAGGTTGCTGGGTAATTTGCAAGACAGAAAAAGAACAGGGAAAAAGAAAAACCTCCCACTACTAAGTCTGTGCCATGGATTTTTATCCAAGGCAAAAGCAGCTGACTTGGGCTGGTACAGCTTGGCACCAGTGTTGCTGCAAGCATTGCTATCAGAACACACAAAAGCAAGATAGAGACAGTCGATCGACTTTTGTCAAATCAGACCAAGGAAACAATGTTTTCCATTGATCTTTCTAATTGCTAATACTATCTATCAGTCACAACTCCAGGTAGAAGGAGCAATGTGAAATGAAGTGTCTTACTTAAGGACATAATGCATCACGCGGTCTGGGAATCGAACTCACAACCTCATGATTGTGAATCCAATTCTCTAACCACTCAGTCATGCACCTTCACTAGATAACATACCACAAAGCATCTCATCTGACTCTCTTACAGTCCACTGCTCTGAATTGGTACAATTTTATTGACCCCCCCCCCTAAAAAAAATAAAAGGAAAAGTTGACCTTCACAGGATTTGATCTCAGTGTGCAGAGAGTTGGAACAAATCCTGTGAAACTTTCTATCCAATAAGCTAATAACTCTACCAATTTGTCAATATTATGTCGTATTCAAGTTATATCAATATATTATTGGTTGCAAATTTTGGCACAAGGCCAGCAATTTTAGTGGAGGGGTTTGTCAATTACATCAACCCCAGTGTTCAACTGGTATTTATTTTATTGACCCCTAAAGAGCAACCTTACCAGAATTTGAACTCAGAACATAAAAAGCTGAAAGAAATGCCACTAAGCATTTTGCCCAGTGCACTAATGACTCTGTCAGCTTGCCGCCATCATATCAACACGAGCTGGCAGAATCGTTAGCACGCCGGGAAAAAGGCTTAGCAGCATTTCTTCCGACTTTACGTTCTGAGTTCAAATGCCGCCGGGGTCGACTTTGGCTTTCATCCTTCCAGGGTCGATAAAGTGAGTATCAGTTATGAACTGGAGTCAATAAAATCGACTACTCCCCTCCCCTCAAATTTCAGGCCTTCGTGCCTAGTATAGAAAGGATTATTGTATTCATATTAATTTCATAATAAAGATAAAATTTACATGTAAAACACTTATTGAGAGTTCAAGCTGTTGGTGTTCTTCTTTCAGTTTTTCCACCTGGTAAAACAATGAAACAATCCAAATGTAATATATATATATACACACACATACATATATATATATAAATAGATAGATGGATAGATAGATAGATGGATAGATAGATAGATACATACATACATACATACATAGATACATAAATATGTACGTGCATAGATACATACATAAACAGAAACACCTACAGATGAAGTTGACTATATTGAGATCGATGGGTCAAAAGAATATTGGTAGAACTTAAAAATTAAAACAGCCACCGAGTTAAAACACAACCGGACAGATAATGGTGTGTGGGACGATAAGGAAAAGATATGTTCTGTTGTGGAAATCAACTTCCCTCTGGACACCAATGTGGTTAGAAAAATACTAGAGAAAGAGGACATCTATGTATCATTGATAAGGAATGTAGTGGAGTTAGCTATAGCGCAGTGACACAGTTGTGCTGCGACAATTCCAGCCAATCAGAGCTGGGCACACATTAATGTAAAAAGGCAGTTATCTGCCAGTTGAGCAAGTCGCGTCCATTTAATCAGTTAGGTTCTGGAGATTCAGCAAAAGGACACCAATATTCTGCTACGTCCTCTTCGCTTAGCCCACTCAACCTTTTTACCAACTGCCAACTTTGGCCCTCATTGGACTAATATCTATTAAACCGTAAGTCACAAAAGCTTGCTATGACTCCGGCACACATTCACCAGCTATGCTCAGATTTACATGTCAGCTCTTGCATAAAATACTAAATAATGCCTTCTGATGTTTTCTTTATGAACATACACCTTGTTAAAACAATAACTCTCTCACCGCTAAAATGGTGAGCAGAATGTTCAAATATTTCTTTTAGAAATATTTTCAAAAAAGAAAATAGAAGAAAGAGAAACTTGAACAACTTTAACATGCTAAAAAAACAAAGAAAATATAGATAAGTGCAGAGCACCCCCTCCCAAAAAAAAGATGTGCACCATGTTTTGACTGTTACTTCTGAATAGCTGTTCTTTTGTGTCTGCCTTATTCAACAACGCGGAGGCATTTCAGTTTGCAAGGTGGTCGCCTGTCTTCCTGACTAGGCATTTAACTTTCCTGGATAAACATTGTGGTGCCTTATGCATGTGCATGTCTGGACAACCCAATGCGCACATTATGCTTCTTAGAGAATGACTTTTTTTTTCCCCGCTTGCTGCCATTGAAGTTTATTCGAGTTTGAGGTGGCTTTTTTCCTTGGGATTTGTGTTATGTTCTTAACATTTTGGTGCATACCTAGTTGCTGTCATGAGCCACTCCATGTTGCCAGCTTTCAGTGGTGATGTGAAAGTTTGGTTTGTGCAAGTGGAGGCGCATTTCACAACAAATGATATTACTGCTGAGCAACAACAGTTGCATTTATTGCTGAGTGCTATTCCTGCTTTGCTAACATCTACTGTGAAGGATCTGGTCACAGACCCGCTTCAAGATGCTACATATCAGACAGTAAAGTGCGAGATTCTCCATTGGATGTCTCTTTCTGAGGAGAAACATTTTCGCACCTTAGTGAATGAGGAGCATTTGAGCAACAGAACACCAACCCAACTACTTCGTCATTGATGCAAATGGCATTTGACTTCTCCCTACAAAGTCCGAGTTATTGTGAACATTCCTCCTCTGACTTCCCTTTGTCATTTATGCCACTTCCTTGGCTTAATGAACTTTTATAGTCGATTCATTCCTGACTGCACTTATTGAGCTTCTCAAGAACAGACGCAAGAAAAATGAAACCATTTCACTGACTCCTACTCAAATCAAAGCTTTTGAAGCTGTGAAACATGAACTCTCTAAAGCATCTCTTCTTGCACACCCTGTCTCCGATGCAAAGCTTTCGTTTGTGGTTGATGCATCAAACACTGCAATCGGTGCTGTTTTACAGCAATTTCATCAGCAACACTTGTAACCTCTTGCCTTTTTCTCTTAGCAGCTGAAACCTACTGAAACGTGTTACAGTGCGTTCAGTAGCGAATTGTTGGCGATTTAACTTTCTGTGAAGCATTTTCAACACATCCTGGAGGAAAGGAATTTCACTATATATACGGATCATAAACCTCTTACTTTTTCCTTGCAGTCCAAGCCGGACAAGTATTCTCCAAGAGAGACCCGACATCTTTCATTGATAAGGAGTTTGCAAATTCAGTACCCAATATACACTTTCAGCTTCATACCTATTATTATTGGAGCAACAGGATACATACCAACCCATCTGGGGCAAAGTATGTCTGAATTTGGGTTCTTGGAGAGAGAATGCAAATTCTTAATTCATACACTACAAATGATCACAATATCTGGGACTATAAAAATCTGCAAAACCTTCCTAAGATGTAAAGGATGATGAACAAAACAAGATGCTTTCCTTCACAACCTTGCTGCCAAGCAGATGGCTGGTCAAAATATATTCTAAATTAAAAAGAGAAAGAGAATTAACATACACACACACACACATCAGAAAATTGTAAAATTGTATTTTCTGCTTGTAATATACATACAAAGCTACAAACTTTATGGAAGTATATAGTTGATTATATCATTGCAAGTACATACATCAGTGGTATAGTGAATAAGAGCAAGTAATTATCTCCTGCAGGTCATCATGTAATTAGGACGACATTTTGTTTTTGTTTTTTTTGTTTTTTTAATTATTTTTGCAGCATACTGAAATGAACAACCTTGCTTGTATGATGATGATGATGCCCATTTACAACCATCATGTAATAGTCATATATAGACAAAAGTTTCACAAATAGACATATACTCTCATACATATACATACATATATATATATATTACTTACTAGCACTCTGTCAGTTACAATGACGAGTGTTTCAGTTGATCCAATCAACGAAACAGCCTGCTCGTGAAGATAATGTGCAAATGGCTGAGCACTTCACAGACACGCATACCCTTAACGTACTTCTCAGGGAGATTCAGCATGACACAGAATGTGACAAGGCTAGCCCTTTGAAATATGGGTACTACTCATTTTTGCCAGTTGAGTGAACAAGAACAACGTGAAAAAATAAAGTGTCTTGCACAAGGACACAACAAGCTGCTGGGTATCAAACTCATGACCTTACAATCATGAGCCAAATACTCTAACCACTAAGCTATGTGCTTTCACTATATATATATATATATATATATATATATGTGATGGATTCTCCTGTCCAAGACGACGTGAGAGTGTTCAGTTTTTGCTGAGCAACCTACACAAATGATTTCTATATAGTGATTAAATGTATGTACTATACATTAGCTTACTCTCTCCATCAAATCGACATTGCCTGAACAGGTGCATAATGTGCCATATGTCAAGTGTCAAAGTGATTGCAGAGCAATGTGAGAAGAAGTGTTTTGCTCAAGAACACAATGCACCACTCGATCTAGGAATTGAAACCATGTTCTCGTGATTGTGAGTGCAACACTCAAACAATTATGCCCTCGTGCCAAGAGTCCCGTGCTGGTGGCATATTAAAACACCCAGCACACACTGTAAAGTGGTTGGTGTTAGGGAGGGGATCAGCCGTAGAAACGAAGCCAAATCAGACTGGAACCTGGTGCAGCCCTCTGGCTTGCCAGCTTCAGTCAAACCATCCAACCCATATCAGCATGGAAAACGGATGTTAAAGAATGATGATGATGATGATATATATATATATATCATCATCATCATCATTTAGCGTCCATTTTCCATGCTGGTATGGATTAGACGGTTTGACCAGAGACTGGCAAGCCGGGGAGCTGCACCAGACCCCAGTCCGTTTTGACATGGTTTCTACGGCTGGATACCCTTTCTAACACCAACAACTCCAGAGAGTGTACCAGATGCCTTTAATGTGTCACCAGCACGAGTGTTTTTAACATGTATATATATATAAGACGGGCTTCTTTCAGTTTCCATCAACCAAAACCACTCACAAGACTTTGGTCTACCTGGAGCTATAGTAGAAGACACTTGCACAAGGTGCTACACAGTGGAAATGAACCCAAGACCATATGGTTGGAAAGCAAGCTTCTTAACCACACAGCCACACCTGTGCCTATCAATCACTGAAAAAAATATATAAAAGCATTTTCTTTAAAACATCAAATATAAATATTAGCATTAGGTCTTCCTATAATGAAAGGCATTCCAATTCTGACCATCCCAATCCTATCTTTTATTTCAGGTATGGTGTACTTGGGATTATGTTATCCAATATGTCCGACTTTATAAAGATAGTGGAATGTGGTTTGAAAGAGATTATGCTACCTGGCACCTTGACTGTTTTAATCAGGCACCATTCAGTTGCCAACATTTGGGCCAGGTCTCCAATTTGAAAATAACTACCTCCCATCAATTTTGGAGCCCCTTTAAAGGGTCATAGGCACTAGCTTCCCTCCTAATTGAAATATAAAAATAAAAATAAAAACTACAGGCTCCCATGTTAGCTTTAAATACAACTTTTCTTTTCTTCATGAGCCCTACGAAAGAGAAATAATTTCTCAAAAAGAGAAATAAATTTTATACCATGAAGGTGATCAAATATTTAATGATTACCTGCAAATCACACACTACAAATACTGAATTTAGAATGAAATTTAGTGTTTCATCATGGTTCTGTTTGAAGTCCACTTCTACTCAGTACTTGATGATACAATAATTTCTACTTGATGATACAATAATTTAACCCGTCAGCATTCAGATTACTCTTTCAAATGTTAATTCTTATTTATTCACATTGTTTTGTATTAATTATGTATTATCTCATAGCTTTGAAACTTTTGATATGATTCTTTTACTTGTTTCAGTCATCAGACTGCGGTCATGCTGGGGCACCGCCTTGAATTTTTAGTCGAATGAATCGACCCCAGTACTTATTCTATCAATCTCTTTTGCCAAACCACTAAGTTACAGGGATGTAAACTAACCAACACCAGTTGTCAAGCGGTGGTGGGGGACAAACAAACACAGACACACACACATAGATATATATACATATACGATGAGATTCTTTCAGTTTCCGTCCACCAAATCCACTCACAAGGTTTTTGTCAGCCCGAGGCTATAGTAGAAGACACTTGCCCAAGGTGCCATGCAGTGAGACTGAACCCAGTGCCATGTGGTTGGGAAGCAAGCTTCTTATCACACAGCCATGCTTATACACTGCCTTTGTTGCAATTAATTTTAAATATATGAAAAACTTAGTAAAATAATTTGGTCATTATTAAGTTAGTGTTTGGAACATAAATTCCCATGAAATTTTGATAGAAGATTTAATTTAGATAACTTTAAAACAAGTCACTTATATCATAGAATCAGGGTTTTCAGACAGGTTGGCATCAAGGGTTAAATTTGGCTGGATTTCTACAGCTGGTATTATAAAAGGCAGTACAACAGTTATTGGTAAATGTCAAGGCATATCCCTCCTAGAGTAGGCCAACATATTATATCTCTGGAGCCCACTATTGCGCCAAAATCCCTTACCAAATAAGCTAGAGTAACAAAGGGGGTGATTTGGCAGAGTCGTTAGCGTGTCGGCAGAGAAGCTTAGCAGTAATTCTCCCAGTTACATTTTACGTGCTAGGTTCAAATCCCACTGAGGTGAACTTAGCCTTTCATCCTTTCGGGGTCGATAAA
>JAOPUL010004099.1:116549217-116560814 GCA_027564515.1 Octopus rubescens
TCCAGCTTGTTAAGTTATAGTCTGATATTGTATTCACATATATATATATATAGTGAAAGGGTTCAATAAAAAAATTTTTTCCCTGTGATGAACTATAGCACAAAATATTATAAAGAAGGAAAATGCACAGAAATTTCTATGTTGGACAAAATATATATATATTTATTCTTATGAAATAAAATATTTACATAGTCGACCGGTTTCGCTTGTGCTAATCATGACTAAGAAGTTAGTAATAATGTTACAATTTCATGCTATTATAAGAAGTTTTAATTCCATGTTAGTAGAAGGAAGGATATATATATATATATATATACATACACATGATAGGCTTCTGCACAGTTTCTGTCTACTGGTGGCACGTTAAAAGCACCCAGCACACACTGTAATGTGGATGGCGTTAGGAAGGGCATCCAGCCGTAGAAACCAAGCCAAATCAGACTGGAACACGGTGTAAACCCCCCCCCCCTGCCAGCTTTGGTCAAACCGTCCAACCCATGCTTGCATGGAAAACGGATGTTAAAGGATGATGGTGATGATGATGCACATTAAAAACACTTGTGCCGGTGACATGTTAAAAACACTCGTGCCGGTGTCACCTTAAAAACACCTATGCCGGTGACACGTTAAAGGCATCCGGTACACTCACTGGAGTGGTTGGTGTTAAGAAAGGCATCCATCCATAGAAACCAAGCCAAAACGTGCAGCTCTCCGGTTTGACAGTCTCCAGTCAAACTGTTTAACCCATGACAGCATGGAAAATGGATGTTAAATGATGATGATGATGATATGTATATATATATATATATATTATTATTATTTAAGTATAGAGCCGGCCGACATATTTTATGCAAATCAGGAAGGCTGTTAATGTTATATCCTGATAAGCTATTACTGTATTTAACAATTTAGATTAGGAATTCTTTGGATAACTGAAAAATAAGAGTGTATCTTCTCTGATGAGAGAACAACCATCTCTGAAGCAGATCTGTAAACCCAGTTATTTTTCTATTCACTTAAGAGAACAATAAGACGTTTTCACATTGTCTGCAGATTCCACAGCTATGGCTTTCAAATAAATCTCTGAAGAATTATCTACATTACACATGTTTCATGTATTCTGATTTACACTGTGCCAGTGAAACGTTAAAGGCAGCCAGTACACTCTCTGGAGTGGTTAGTGTTAGGAAGGGTATCCAGCCGTAGAAGCTATGCCAAAACCAAAACGGACTGGTGTTTAGTGCAGCTTCCTGGCTTGCCAGTCTCCGAGTCAAACCGTCTAACCCATGCCAGCATGGAAAATGGACGCTAAATGATGATGACTGTTTTACAAAAATGCATACTATGATGATGAAGATAATTACATAATCATTTGTAACATAGGTTTACAGCTACAAATTTCAAAAGAGGAGAACAATCAATTATATCAAGCACAGTACTTGACTGGTACTTTATTTTATTGATCCTGGAGGAATGAATGGTAAAGTTGACCCTTGATAGGGTTTGAACTCAGAAGGTAAAGAGCCAAAACAAATATTGGTTTCAAATATTAGCACAAGGCCACCAATTCTGGTGTTTGGGGAACGGGATCCAATTACATTGACCCAATGCTCAACAGGTGCTTATTTTATTGACCCCAAAAGGATGAAAGGCAAAGCTGACTCTGGCAGCATTTGAACTCAGAACATAAAATCGGAAGAAATGCCACTAAGTATTTTGTCTGGCACAGTAATGATTCTGCCAGCTAGAAACAAATATTGCAAAGCAATGCTCTAAAGATTCCACAAATAATTTTCAACATAGGCATAAGTTTAGAAATTTGGGGGAAAGGAACAGTTGATTATATTGCCCCTCCCCCACCTAATACTTGACTGGTACTTTATTTTATCAAGCCTGGTAAGGATGAAAGGCAAAGTTGACCATTTGAACTCAGAACATAAAGAACTGGAAAAAATACAAGGCATTATATCCAATGCTCTAATGATTCTGCTAATTCACTGCTTAGGAAGTTCTCTGGTTCTGTTTAACCCTTTAGCATTTAAACTAGCCTGTGTGGTGCCATGTAAAAGCACAAGCGTTGAGAGTCTGGTGCCAGTGGCACGTTAAAAGCAGCCAGCACACACTGTAATGTGATTGGTGTTAGGAAAGGCATCCATCCATAGAAACCAAGTCAAATCAGACTGGAACATGGTGCAGCCCCCCGCCCCTCCTGCCAGCTCCGGTCAAACAATCCAACCCATGCTAGCATGGAAAACGGACGTTAAAGGAAGATGCTGATGATATCTGGCCAAAATATCCTACTTGTTTTATGTTCAAACTGACCAGCTCCAACCTCTCACACCTACCCTACAATGTC
Organism: Octopus rubescens; assembly: GCA_027564515.1. NCBI lineage: Eukaryota > Metazoa > Mollusca > Cephalopoda > Octopoda > Octopodidae > Octopus > Octopus rubescens. The sequence continues at coordinate 116,551,574 of JAOPUL010004099.1, forward strand.
ATTCTAAAAATATACAATCAGAGCACCATAATCTCAAAGCTATGAGATAATGCATTATTCAAAACAATGTGAATAAATAAGCTTTAAATTTGACAGAGTAATCTGAAAGCTAAAGGGTTAAATATGATTTTGTATTCTCTCATGAATGTCTCTGCTGATTAGTAGAGTATGAATTAGAAATTATTAAGAAATTTTATCCTGGGGTGATTCTGTTTTTGCAAATAGTTAGTTTACCGAGATCATAATACTTTTATCTGATAATAAAATTACATTTAAAAATTGTAAAACATATAAATAGATTCACTTATTTAATAAAGAAATATGTAATAAATTTTTCTTAGTTTGAATTATACTTATAGGCTAAATTATATGTTTTGATAATTTAATTTTTACTTTGTGCTCAAAGTATACCTAAATATTTCCATTTGTTCTAAAGTGTGCTATGACAATGAAAAGTTAGGGAAACACTGACAAAAGGAGTGAAGGGTAAATCTGGATTTTTTTTTCTTATTTTATTCTTGATATCTTACAACTTGAATAATATAAACTCTCATATTACCTAGTGGTAAGGTTTTGGCTGTCACAATAGCTCTGTTGCTGCAATATTTGCTATCTTCTTTAAATTTATGACAAGCTATAACCTGGTTTCAAAAATAAATAAATAAATAAAATTAATTAATAAAATAAATAGTTGAAATTAAGAGAAAAATAAATCACCATGAAAGTGAATTTCTTATTCTATTAAGAATTAAGCAAGTTAATGAAATAACCATAGTTACTACATGAGGTTATGTATTAGTAGTGATAGAAATTATTTCCAACGAGCAACTTTTTTTAGAAATGACCTCTGGATAATATAGCCAGTCCCAGAAACTGTCACTAAATATATTACTCATTATAACTAATGAATATTTTTACCCGAGCAAAAGTACATGTGTTAGTTTACTGAATACACTCTACACTTACTGTGTACAAAGCACTCTACCCCACTATGCTGATGCCACAACTTAAAAATCCTCCAACTCCTACCCTTTCTAGATTGATTGTTGAATGAATAAAGGCAAAGTAGGGTTGAGATATCTCTTAATCCTGCTCACTGAGGACCAGATGATAACCATTCTAGTGTGTTGGTACTTTGAAAAATGGCCTGGCTCGGCTCTCCGTCAGTTATGACGATGAGGGTTCCAGTTGATCTGATCAACAGAACAACCTGCTTGTGAAATTATTGTGCCAAGTAGCTGAACACCCTATAGACACAAGTACCCTTAAAGTAGTTCTCAGGGAGTTTAGTATGATACAGAATGTGACAAAGCTGGCCCATTTAAATTATAGGTACAACTCATATTTGCCAGCTGAGTGGACTGGAGCAACATGAAATAAAGTGTCTTCATCAAGGACACAATATGCCACTGGGAATTGAACTCATGGCCTTACAATCATGAACCAAATACCCCAATCACTAAACAACGCATCTTCAAATATACCCAATACAAATTGCAAAGTCGGTCGCAAACGAGTGACAAAAGAGTAGGTTTGTGAGGTCCTTTTAGTCTTGCCTCATCAAGGCTCTACAATATCTCTAGTGCTGGTGCCATGAGAAAATGCACCCAGTGCACTATGTAAAGTGGTTGGTGATAGGAAGAACAACCCAGTCATAAAAACCAATCCAAAATGATGTATGAGCACCAATCTATTAGAGCAGTAGCTTCAGTTAGTGACAACCCATTCAATCCATACCAGCATGGCATAGGAAGCAGAATAAAATGATGATGATGATGATGGTAGACTTAAAATCTTTTTATCTAAGTTTATTAATCTAGAGTAAGAAGGACTCAGTATATACTTCCTTTATACTACATGTCCTGCACATCCACCCACATCAATTTTCTTCTATAGGGAGTCATAAGTGATAAACCAGCCATGGGTAAACTGTGGCCAGCAGGAATTTCTGAATGGCATACCTAACAAAAAATTATCTTGAAATGTTTTAGTAGTGCAGCCTACCGGATGAGGAGTCATATCTCGTGTGGTCTGCTTCTTGAAAAAGGCTGCTCACCACAGCTATAGACAGACCTCTATGTGGTTACACAACAGACAAGAAATAGCAACCAAATCCCTCAAATCAAACCCTGTCTTAACCCTTTAGTAGTTAAACCGGCCATATCTGGCCTGTCATATGTACCCTATAATGTTATTCTAAAAATACACAATCACATGTTCAAAATTTTGAAGCTTCAAGATAATAAATGATAAATTTAAAACAATGTGAATAAATGAGCATTACATTTGACAAAGTAATCTGAATGCTAAAGGATTAAATATAAAAAAAATGGATACAATGGACCATGTAGTCCTAAATATAAAAAGAGACAGAAGAGGCTAGGTGTGAGTTACTTCATTGGGTTGAATGGGGGGGGGGTAAACAATGAGCCAAGGTATCCTCTCTATGGTCGTTTGACATGCTAGAAATAGCACCCAACTCTCCCTTATCTTAAGAAACAAAAAAACACATTGGTTAATGTAATCCTAGATACAATGCCAAAATAACAACAGCAACATACTTGCTGATAGTGATGGATGGTTACAGAAATGATCAGTGGTAAGAGAGTGGGATGGAAGTCAATAAGGAGTTCACTGACAAGGGATAGTGTGATTGGTGAGTAGTGAAGATGGTGCTAACAAGTGAACAGGAAGGGAGTGAGGGTTTGTACTATAGGAAGATAAGTAGAGGGCTGTAATGGATACCAAGAAATCTGATGCAATCCTTTGTGATTCAGACATCATGATGGGAAGGAGAAAGAGAAAGAGAGAGAGAGAGAAAGGTAGGGGGAGGGGAATTAAGTATGGACTTGTCTGTTGGATACCTGTTACCAGCAATGCTATTGTTCCCTAATTGCAATATAAATAAACAGACTGGCACTCCATCAGTTACAACGATGAGTGTTCCAGTTTATCTGATCAATGGAACAGCCTGCTTAGGAAATTAACGTGGAAGTGGCTGAGTACTCCACACATATGTGTACTCTTAACATAGTTCTCAGGGAGATTCAGCATGACAGGGAATATGACAAGGCTGGCCCTTTGAAATACAGATAATACTCATTTTCGCCAGCTGAGTGGACTGGAGCAACGAGAAATAAAGGACACAATGCACCATCCGGTATCGAACTCACAACTTCAAGATAAATCACTTAATATAATTAGTATTAAAATAGGAAATGGTCTATGTCAATGATTCAATAATAGACTATATGGGTCTTAAATACATACTTCTATATTGTATTCCTGGAAATGTGCAAGATTCCCAATTACAACCTTTCTGCTGTTATAGACAGCCATTGCAAGGAAAGGTCGCTCAGTACTCTGTCTTGAAGCATTGGGTCGGCTGAAATTGTTGTGCGCCGGCAAATATTTACCAGCTGCGTGAGGGTCCTCAATCACTGCTTCTCGCCGGTGTCGATTATGGGAATCATCTGATAGGGAAATATCAGGATGTCTGAAAAGAGAAGAAAATAATATATATAAAATAAATTTAAAGACAAAATAACAATCGAGTTTCCAATTTTTTGTTTTTATTATAAGAAAGCTAGGTTAGTGGAATTGGTAGAGAGCTAGAGAAAATTTTGACTTAAAATCCTACTGGGTTTAGTTTAATTCCTGTGGGTATTGACAAAGTAAATAGCTAAAATATGAAATTATTTAAGCCTGCAACAGAGTACCTCGCTCTGTGATATGGTGGTCTCTGAGGAACCTAGGGGTAGACGAATGGCCTGTGAAAGCAGTACAGGGGTGATATTAGTAAGGTAAGAGTTAGTCATGGGTACAGTGATGAATTTAGTGTACAGGTAGGTGTTCACTAAGGCTCAGTCCTCATCCCCTCCAATTCATCATTGTCCTCCAGGCCATAACAGAGGAATATAAGACTGGAAGACCATGGGAACTACTATATGGTGATGATCTGACCTTCATAGCAGAATTTGTAACAGAATTAGAAAAGAAACTCCAGGTGTGGAAACAGAACCTGAAATCAAAGGGTCTTAAAGTTAACTTAGGAAAGACAAAGGTTCTAGTAAGAAATCGGACAGGACCCGTCACTCTTCAAATTAACGGCCCTACTTGATATGTAGGAAGGGTGTAGGCAGAAATTTCATTTGGTATACCCAGTGCAAGCTATGGACACACACAAGGTGCAGTGAAATAGTAGGAAGGTTAACAGAGAAAGTAGTGTTTGTATGTGGAAGATGTACAGGAGCCATAAAGACCACAGATATACGAGAAACTGATTTCCTCAAATGTCCTGGAGGCTCTATGGAAGTTGTAGATTATTTCTGCTACCCAAGTGACCTAATTAGCTGTGGAGGAGGTTGTATAGAAAGTGTAACTGCTAGAATAAGAATAAAATAGAGAGAGTTCAGAGAGCTTTTACCTCTGTTGGTAACCAAAGTGAAAGAAAGATTGTATGAATGTGCACAAATTGCAATGCTACATGGTAGTGAGATGTGGGCCCTGAATGCAGAAGCTATGCGAAGACTAGAGAGGAACGAAGCTGGTATGCACCACTGGATGTGCAATGGCAGTGTACATGTGCGACAGAGCACAAGTGTATCGAGAGAAAAGTTAGGCATAAAAGGAATTATATGTAGTGCGCAAGAGAGGAGACCGGACTGGTTTGGTCATGTGATGTGAATGGATGAGGACAGTTGCTGTTCACATAAAGTGGGGTGGGGGTGGGGGCGGAGTTGTGGAAGAGGGAGACCCAGGAAGATGTGGGACAAAGTATTGAATGCTGAGCATTACGGAGGAGATGACAGAGGACTGAGATATGTGGTACATTGCTGTACTCAAGATACATGCCCACCACAACAGAATTGATATCCTAAAACCAAGGTGCTATGTAAAAAGCATTGGTGTTGGTGCCACGTAAAAAGCATCCAGTTTACTCTGTAAAGTGGTTGGTGTTAGGAAAGGCATCCAGCTGTAGAAATCAAGATAAAACAGACTATGGAAGCTGGTGTGGCCACTGGCCTTGCCAGTTCCTGTCAAGCCCTCCAACCCATGCCAACATGGAAAACGGGCGTTAAATGATGATAAATTATACTCTCTCTTCTGCTCTATACAAAAGCTTTGTGTTCAAGGTGCAATTGTGAGTTCTGGTGTCAGCTACATCCCAGCAGTGAAAACAGTACTTATTTTAGACTGGTGATCAACATTAGAGGACTTCATTGATGAATTGAAACCATCTCTTTGGATCCATAACATAGTTGAGATTCCAATCTAAGCATGGACTAAAATTTCAAGGAAATCAACATGTGTAGACAAATCAGTAGATAGAGATGGCAGTGGATTCTCAGAGTAACATGTTCTCTAGAAACCAGTATTAGTAGGATCACCATGGTGGTCTCAATTATACAGAAGGCACCAGAACCCAACAATAAGAGTTTCAACATTACAGTACAACCTTTTCATTTTTGAAATGATTCTTCTTTTCTTTTGTTTTTATGGATCAGTTAGAGGAGAAAGAGCTGCTCTCATGACCCTATCCAGACTTTGCAAGACTGGTGGGGGAGAGTAAGGAAGTTACTATTAGATTGAGGATCTGTCCTGAATGCTTCAATAGAGTTAACTTTGCTAAGATGGTACAGAACCAAGCAATTATGTCAAACCAAGCAACAAATTAAGATTACCATCCAAGAATTAAGCCATTTTATCAGTGATAAAAAACAAAACAAAAAACAACTTATGAAATTTCAATAAAATGATTGAAATTAAGAAAAGCACTGTCAGAAATTATATTCAAATCAAGCAGTGTATTGCAGTTATTGTCAACACTTTAATGTCCATTTTTCCATGCTTACATGGTTCAAACAAAATTTTTTGAGGCAGATTTCCTGTTGGATGTTCTTCCTATTGCCAACCCTCACTTGTTTCCAAGCAAGGTAATATTTCATATGAACATGAACAGCACAATGCTTATGTGGAAGATAGCAAATGAATGACATCACTTGCATGATGATATTTGTTTACAATTAGTGTGTGACAAAGATCCACAAACACACATCTTTCATTTTCCATTAATCAAATCTACCAACAGTGCTTCCATTTATCTAGGGCTATAGTAGAAGACACTTCACCAAGGTACTATGAATGGCCACTGAAGCTAAAGCCATGCCATACAATATAGGTAGTAATGCACTTCATTACTGATATAGGATATTTAGTGATAATGTACAAAAATAAAAAATCACTCCATACCTATCTTTATATTTTCTTTTATCTTTTACTTGTTTCAGTCATCAGAATGCAGCCATGCTGTGGCACCACCTTGAATGAATCGACCCCAGTACCTATTTTTTCAAGCCTGGCACTTATTCTATCAATCTCTTTTGCCGAACCACTAGGTTATGGGGACGTAAACTAACCAACATTGGTTGTCAAGCGGTGGTGGGGGACAAACACGGAGATACACACATAGACATATACATATATACGACGGGCTTCTTTCAGTTTCCGTCTATCAAATCCACTCACAAGGCTTTGGTCGGGTAGAAGACACTTGCCCAAGGAGCCACGCAGTGAGACTGAACCTGGAACCATGTGGTTGGGAAGCAAGCTTCTTACCACACAGCCATGCCTATATTTAATATAACTGTGCTGGGATCTAATTTCCAAAGCCCAAGACCCGTACTCAAGAAGACCTATCCTCCACAGCAGAAGTGTTGAGGCTGCATCCCCTGGTGAAGAAGATTGGCCTGCAATAGTCCTGTAAAAAGCACTTGTGCCACCATCATGTACTAGCGTTCGTGCTGGTGGCATGTTAAAAGCACTCAGCACACACTGTAAAGTGGTTGGCATTAGGAAGGGCATCCAGCCATAGAAACCAAACCAAATTAAACTGTAACTTGGTGCAACTCTCCAGCTGTGGTCAAACTGTCCAACCCATGCCAGCAAGGAAAACGGATGTTAAAGGATGATGATGATGATATAAATATCAATTTAACTAACCCCATCTATTTATAAAATGAAGAGAGCTTGTAATGGCTCTTTTTGATTAGAGAAGCAATGATATGAAAGCAAATTCCAAGACCTCCAGGTACAATAATGTAATTAAGAAGTAGATTATGAAAAAGAAGTGGAGGCATGCTTGTGTGGCTAAGACGTCTGCTTTGCAACTATGTGGTTTCGGGTTCAGTCCCACTGTACAGCACAATGGGTGCCACGCAGTGCTTATGCTATAGCCCTGGATCAATCAATTTTTTTATGAGTGGAATCATCATCATCATCATTTAATGTCCGTTTTTCCATGCAAGCATGGGTTGGACGGATGTGGAATGGTAGACCAAAACTGTTTGGAAGCCCATCATTGTGTGTGTGCACACATATACACATGTAAATGTATGGTATATGTGAACATGTGCATATGTTGCAAGAATGTTGACACTCAATTGTTTCGCTTGTCACCATTTGAACAAAATCATGATATATTTACATTCCTTGTTAACATTATGACTAGACACTCTGCACTTTTAAAGTCTGGTGGAATAAAAAAGAAAAAAATGTGCCTTATTTGAAAAAAGCTAAGGGTTGGAAACAGGTAAGGCATCCAGCCATAAAATGCTGCTTCAAATTAGTCCCCCGTCCAACCTACACTAACATGGAAAAATGGATGTTACATGAACTTATTTTTATCAATATGCATTTCTGGAAACATTATAAGTAATGAGGAACAGGGAGAACAGACATCTGCGGATTGAATAAAATAAAAATAAAAATTGAAATGTAATAAAATACCTCTTAACAAAGACGTTATTGTGAAGGAAATTTTCAAAGAAGATCTGCATTTGTCTTTCAGACTCTTCAGTTTTATCAACTTTTTTATCTTTTGGACATTCACAACAGTTTTCATTCAAGGTTTCATTAGTTTTTGGTTCTCTTTTTTCTTGTTCTACAATTGGTTTTAAGCCTGTAGTAAAAAAAAAAAAGACAGAATAGAATTAATTTTATACCACAAAAATACCAAGAACAGTATTGATTCCAGAATCACTCAGACAAAGATAAAGTATATAGGTGAAGACAATGTTTGAAATGATAAAATAAATTGAATTACGAGTAAGGAGGTAAAAATTCTTACGATTTTCACAATAATCTCTAATACTGTAGTCTGCAACATTAAGAACTTCAGTCTGCCAGTAAACAAAGTAGTGGTCTACTTCTCCTTTAGGTTCTTTTGGTGGGTCCCATGAAACTATCAGCTCTCCAGCTCTCTTTGCAGTAATTTTCAAATTGGTTGGGTTGGTAGGAACTGAAGTTTAAAGAACAGAACAAGAAAATTATTAAGTAGCTTATGCTGTAATATATGATGTTATTTTCCAAATGTTAAAAGTTGTGAGCAGATGTAATTATGCATCATATTTATGACTATTTTCACATAAGATGTGTTATATGTATGATTTAGATGGTGTTCCCCGTAAACAACATTGATTAGGTTGTGAATGGTGATAGGACTTTGACAAACCAATAGATTGATTGATTGATCAAATGGTTAGTCAAGTAATTGATTAGTTAATTGGTTAATTAGTTAACTAGTTGACTAAAAATAATGGTTTCAAATTTTGGCACAAGGCCAGTAATTTTGGTGAGAAGGAGTTAGCTGATTTTATCAACCCCCAATACTTGATTGACATTTTATTTTATTGAACCCATAAGGACGAAAGACAAAGATGACTGTTGCAGGATTTGAACTCAGAGCATAAAGAGCTGGAAAAAAAATGTCACTAAGCATTTTGTCTGGTATGCTAATGATTCTGCCAGCTCGCTGCCTTTAGTTGACTAGAAAGTAATAAAAAAGAGTGAGACAGAGCCAGTGTGTCTGTTTTTATTAGCAAGATGACCGTCCCAAAGTACAACTTTAAATATCAATAATAAAGAAAACAAAGGATGATGATGATATTCTTCATTTAGAAACAATAAGAATTCTTTGTAAGTTTTTATCTTGCTCCAGTAAAGGGCACCTCTTTTCATTGATGTAATGGACAATGTACTCCAACTGATATGCAGATTTTCCCGTGGTTGGCACCCCAATAACTCACACACACAGAGGGAGGGAGGGAGGAGGAGGGAAGAGAGAATTAATTCTAGCACTTGACTAGAATATTATTTATCAACTATAGGCGCAGGCGTGGCTGTGTGGTAAGAAGCTTGCTTCCCAACCCCATGGTTCCGGGTTCAATCCCACTGTGTGGCA
>JAOPUL010004099.1:116571976-116585480 GCA_027564515.1 Octopus rubescens
CCCAGCTTGCCAGTTTCCAGTCACACCGTCTAACCCATGCCTGCATGGAAAAAGAGACGTTAAATGATGATGATGATGATGATGATGATACTCACACATATATCATACTAAGTTAAATGATGACGATGTATCATCATCATCATCATTTAACATTCATTTTCTATGCTGGCATGGGTTGGGCAGTTTGACAGGAGCTGGCAAGCCAGAGGACTGCACCAAGCTATACTGTCTGCTTTGGCATGGCTTCTATGGCAGGATACCTTTCCTAATATCAACCACTTTACAAAGTATGTTGGGTGTTTTTTATGTGGCACTAGCACTGGCGAGGTCACCTAGTACCTTGGAAGACAAAGACCCCTCAACTGAGAGGGGGGGGGGAGTACTATTGAGAGAAGTGGCTTCCAGTTTCACTAAGGTGGGTGGATCTTCTCAAGAACTTCAAGTCGCCAGACATCTTGGTCCATTGTCATCTCCTCTGTGAGGCTCAACATCTTGAGGTCAACCCTCGCTATTTCACCCCATGTCTTCCTGGGTTTCCATCTTCTGCAGGTTCCATTAACCTAAAGCGATTGGTACTTATTTATGCAGGTTGCCTTTATCCTTACACATCATATGACCAAACCATTATAGTCTTCTCTCTTGCATGTTACATCTGATACCTCTAATACCTAACTTTTCTCTCAATACATTTGTACTTTGTCATACAAGCACATTGATGCTGCACACCCATTGGAGCATATTAGCTTCATTCTTCTCCAGTCTTTGCATGTCTTCTGCATTCAGAGCCCAAGTCTCACTACCATGGAGCATAGCCATTTGTACACAAACATCATACAATCTGCCTTTTACTCTCTCTGAGAAAGAGAACTTTTGTTGTGAACTTTCTCCATTGTATTCTTATTCTAGCAACTATTCTTTCAGATCATCCTCCTCCAGTGCTAATTTGGTCACCTAGGTCACAGGAACTATATACAACCACTAGGGAGCCTCCTGGGCATTTGAGAAAATCTAATTCCTGCACGTCCTTATGTGTCCATAGCTTGCACTGGGAGCATCAAATGGAATTCCTTCCAATACCTTTCCTACATATTGAGCAGGGTCATTTAGCTGACAGGAAGGAGACTTATCTGCTTTCTTGCTAACTACAACTTTGTGTTTCTCTAGGTTAACTTAATCGCCCTTTAATTCCAGGTTTTGCTTCCATACCTGAAATTTCATTTCCAATTCTGCTACATATTCCATTATAAGAGTGAGGTCATCAACATATAGTAGTTCCCATGAGCAGCCAGACTTAAATCCCTCTGTTATGGCCTGAAGGTCTATGATGAATAGGAGGGGACTGAGGACCAAGCTCTGGTGAACTCCTACCTCTACACTAAATTCATCACTGTACTCATAGCTTGTACAGCTCTTACAAGTCATTCGTCTACTCCTAACTTCATTTAGAAACCATCAGATAACAAAGCAAGGGATTCTGTCAAAACCCTTTTCCAGGTCGATGAATACCAAGTACAATGATCTACTTTTAGCTAGATACTTCTCCTGCAGCTGTTTCACTAGGAAGAATGCATCCATAGTACTCCTCCCTAACACAAAACCAAAGTGCATCTCATCTAGTCTAATTCTATTCTTAATCAATCAGCCTATAACTCTCTCTGTAACTCATTACCTGGTCAAGCAGTTTAATACTTCTGTAATTGTTTCTATCTAAGGCATCTCCTTTATCCTCGAAGCAGCTGACTATAATGCTGCTACACCAGTCATTGGGTATGACATTTTCCTGTACCACCTGATTGACTATACAAGTGATATATACAATTTAAATATGGGAGGGAGGAGATCTGCAGTTGTATTCGTAAACCTGAGTAAGGAATTTTTGAAGAAGACTTGCAGCCGCTCATGCATGCAAGCCTCTCCTCTCCATGTATTGATGATGTTCACAGGAAAGGGTGCTATTTCCTGTGAACAGCTAGGCATTGGGCTGGAATATATACCACAATGGATCTCATCTAATGCTTAAACAGTTCTGCCAATACACTACCCTGGATTGCTACCTTTTTACTGACCTCAAAAGACAAAGACCTCATCAGGATTTGAACACAGAATGCTGAGTGTCAGAACAAATACTGTGAGGCATTCTATCGAACGCTCTAATGACCCTATCAATTCACTGCTTTATAATTTAAATGTAAAATTACTTAATATTTAAATACATTAATTGTTCTACATAAAAGCATTAGTTATATCTCAATATCAGATTATACAAATACATGCAAATAGAAGGGGGGGGGAAATCAACTAATACTTTGTATTATTTCAAGTAAAATATGAAAATATTTGTGCTTACAAGGAATAAGATCGCCATTGGACGTAGATATGTCATGCTCTGTATGGTTGGAAGCATTCAATTTCGTATAATTCATTAGTTCGCGAATTTTGTGTTGGCACAAACGTCTGTTATCATGGAAAAACACCTTGCCTCGCTTTATAACCAGCTTCTTTTCTACATCTTTAGAAAATAGCTCCTCAATGTTTTCATTATCTCTGAGGTAGAGAGCATATCTGAAAATGAGAACAGATCATATAATCCTCTCAGAAGGGACCAGCAAAATATCAAACAATACTAATATTTCAGATAAATTTAGTTTGTTTGTATCATCAGTTAAAAATGAACAATTAAACAATCTTTGAGCCTAGAAATCAATCAATCATTGCTGATAAAAATGGACTATGGTAACACACAAATATCAAAGTCGGGATGATTTGAACCTACAGAAAAATATCAGGCCAGAAATAAACTATAGACAATTTGAATGGGCTGAAAGACTATACAGAACCCCCCCCCCCCACACACACACAAAATCCATAGAAAAAAATAAAGCTATTATAACAAACTGAAAAGTCATCAAGCAACCTGAGATCCCAATCTGGAGCAAACAGATTTATTAAATCTATTACAGAATTATTTATTAACCCTTTAATTACCATATTTCTATTGAATACACTATTATTGTTTTAATTCATTTTGAAAATAATGAAGAATTTAGTAAAAATAATTTTGTCATCATTAAACTGGAGTTTGGAACATAATTTAACATGAAATTTTGAAGGAAGGTTTTAATTTAAATAACTTTAAAACAAGCACTAGTGACAGACAGTCTTAGATGGGTTAGTATTAACCAGTTAAATCTAGGGACTGGAGTGGATGTGTGGTTGATAAAGGAGACCCTAAAAACAGAAGGTATCAAAAGTATACATAGTTTGTTAACTGACAATGTGCATGGTATGCTGTCAAAAAAAAAAAAAAAATGCCCAGAGATTCCCCATGTTAACCTTCTTGGTACCAACCTACCTAAGAGTGTCCATCGTTCTACGATACAAATTTCCTGTTTTAAAGTAATCTAAACTAAATCAAAATTCCATATTAATTCCGGCTTAATAACAAGAGTTATCTTTTTTATTTATTTCAGTCATTAGACTGCAGCCATGCTGGAGCATCGCCTTTAGTCAAATGAATCGATCCCAGTACTTATTCTATCGGTCTCTTTTGCCGAGCCGCTAAGTTATGGGGGTGGGGGTGCAAACACACCAACACCGGTTGTCAAGTGGTGGGAGAAGGAAAACAAACACAGACACATATACATACATACATGCATGTGTGTGTGTGTGTGTGTGCGTGTGTATATATGTATATACATATATATACACATATACATACAACAGGTTTCTTTCAGTTTCCATCTACCAATTCCACTCAAAAGGCTTTCGTTGGCCCGAGGCTATAATAAAAGATAATTGCTCAAGGAGCCTAGCAGTGGAACTGAACCCGGAACCATGTGGTTGAGAAGCAAGCTTCTTACCACACAGTCAAAATTAATTGAAACAAAGGTGGTGTATTTAACAAAATATGTTAACAAAAGGGTTAAATGGAAGCTACTAAAAACAGCAAGATTGGAGACACTCACAAATTAAAAATAAATTCACTTGTTTCAAATAACAAGGAAGTCCATAAATTTCATATTTACGAGTAAGTTGAAAAGTAAAAATAATTTTGGCACAGAGCCAGCAGTTTTGGAGAAGGGGCTAAGTCAGTTACATCAACCCCAGTGCTCAACTGGTACTTATTTTATCGACCCTTTAAGGATGAATGGCAAAGCTGACCTCAGCAGAATTTGAACTCAGAAAGTGCAGATGGACGAAATGTCGCTAAGCATTTTGCTCAGCATGCTAATGATTCTGCCGGGTCGCTGCCTTAAAGCTGTGATTATATTGAGGGTCAATTTAATAAAGTAGATCTAGAGATGTTAAAGCAGAAGTTCTCAACCAGGAGAGAATCCCCCCCCCCCATGGGTGAATTTCAGGGTATCAGCATGGAGGTGTGGTGTGGTGGGGTGGAACACAGATTGGCAGGCCCAAACATTTGGAATATTGATCACAAGTTTCTCATTGACTGTAATCTTCATCAGAATAAAATTTATTTCAATACCCTAGCATTTTATTGAACTTTTTGTTATTGAAGTATGCTTCAGTTTATTCTGTTAAGCAATTAGTTATGAATTTTAAAAAAATTACTATACATGTATTCATCCAACATTTTCTATTGCTGATAAATTTGTAAAACTCCACTATAAAAACAATCTATGTAAATGTATATGTACTAATATTAAGAATAAAGATTTTCAATAATATACATATATTATTTGGAATGCACTTTTCGAGTCAGACTATCTTGGAAAGGGTGGAATGACACTATGACATGTGGTGAAAAGGGTGTATTGGACAAAAAAAGTTGAGAACCACTGTGTTAGAGTGAATCATTAACCATTAAGAGAATATTCTCCTCAATAGACAAGTAAAACAAGGAATAAATAGTAAGAGATATTAAGAGTATCAAAATGTATATTGAGTAAAAAACAAAAATATAAACGTTCAAGTGACATGTTAGCTTGCAATTACAAAATAGAATGGATAACATTCTGCATAGGGGAGTGAGAGATCAACAAATAATGCTGTTTTATTATCAGTAAGAGAAAATGCTATGATTAACATTGAAGAAGAGGTGAACAATGATGATGGAGAAAGAATGAATTATACATGGATGGAAATCTGGTGGAATTTAAAGAAAAAAAGGAGGTGGGGTAGAGTGAGTGTGTGTGTGTGTGTGTGTGTGTGTAAAAGTGCTCGGAGGAACTAAAGCTCTTGATCATTATTATGAAAGTAATATTTTACAGCTTAGACTTATCTTTTTCTTTTTAAAAAAGTCTATGAATAAATAAGTTGTAATCTAGAACCAAGAAAACCTGTTCTATCAATGATATACAGGAACAGAAGATAGATACAAGAACATAAACAGTTTGTTATCCGCAGTCTGAATGTAAAATACTGCTGAGAATGGTTATGAAATAAACATACATTAATGGTCGCAATAACAGATTGGTAAAAAGTAAGAAGGGCTGTTTGAAAACTACACAGTGCTATAAAACCAGCTGGGATAGAGGGGCCATAATGGAAAATAAAGAAAAGAAAATGTGTTGAGATTTTGAATACCACCTATATAATACACACTAGATGCTTTAAAAAAAACCCATGAGGTTAACTTATAAAGTACCAACAGCTAGAATTTGAAATGTGTGAAAGAGAGGATAGCGTACAATATGAAGACTGTCATATTATTTAGGTAGAAAAATGAATAAATTTGAAAGATAAGTGAGCAAGATGATTAAAGGAAAGAAAGTAGTTGAGAAAGTATGTATACAGATGTAGAAGACAAAGCTGTATGAAAATTAAACATGCTGGAAAAAGTATTGCCCAGAATTATCTAAACAGACAGATTTCACTTATCCTAACAAAAGCTAACAAATATTTGGTAATTTGATTTCTATGGTCTGCTAAACACTACTAGAAATAAATTATATTTTAACTATTTTATCATTTAAACTGGCCAAATTCCAGCTCAAATATCCTTCTTGTTTTATGTCCAAACATTCCAGAGCCAACCTAAAATGTCATCCTAAAAATAAATGCCATCAAAATATTAAAGCTACAAGATAATGCATGATAAATACAAAACAACATGGATAAATAAGCATTACATTAGACAGAGTAATCCGAATGCTAAAGGATTAATGTCCATTTTTTCCCCTCCAGATTATCTGAGACATCCTGATGTCTGAGCTTACAACTCTACATATCTTTCTCTTTGCTAGGTACCCCACCACCTCACAAAAAGCCTTTTTTATGCAAATTTTCTTTAATTAGAATATTAATATTTTATTAATAAGACATAATATATCCATGCTGTAAAGTGGTTGATGGTAACAAGTTTATCCAGCTCCAGTCATAAAAATAAATCCGAAAAACATAAAACATATGACAATAAAACTGCAAAGCACATTTATGACAATTATTGGCAGTCCCCCCCCCCCCAGCTATTAAGTGTATCAGACGATGAAGATCCTTGACAACTGATGAAAAACAAATATAAAATTGTAGTTTGTCCTTGTCATCATCATCACTAACATCATCCACTTTTTCATGATGGTACAAGTTGGATGAGATTTCTTAAGGCATTATTCTACAGCTGGATATCCTCCCAGTCTCCAACCCTTATCTGTTTTATTAACCCTTTGGCATTCAGATTACTCTGTCAAATGTAGTGCTTATTTATTCACATTGTTTTGAATTAATCATACATTATCCCATAGCTTCGAAATTCTGATGTTGTGGTTGTATATTTTTAGAATGACATAGGGTAGGTGTGAGAGACCAGATCTGGCTGGTTTGAACATAAAACAGGTAGAATATTTGGGCCAGATATGGCCGGTTTAAATGCTAAAGAGTTACGGTATTTTTTTTATTACACTGGTCTTCATGGGAGACTATTGTCGTCTACATAATGTCAATCCAAAGATATGTAGGGGGGAAAAAGAAAAAAACATTCACACACATATACATACAAAAGGCCTCCATACAGTATCTGTCTACATATTTTACTGACAAGGCATTGGCCAGTCTGATGCTATAATGAAGAAAACAAGCCCAAGGTGTCATACAATAGGATGGAACCAGAAACCACATGGTTATGGAACAATGTTCATTACCACATGGCCAAAGCTGCATCTAATGATGATAATGAAATGTTCTATCATCTGAATACTCTTACTTGTTTCAGTCATTACACCGCAGTCATGCTGGGGCACTGCCTTGAAGAATTTTTAGTTGAACAATTCGACCCCAGTACTTATTTTTTCAAAGACTGGTACTTATTCTATCAGTTGCTTTTGCCGAGCCGCTAAGTTATGGGGACATAACAAGCCATCACCGGTTGTCAAGGGGTGGTAGGGGACAAACACAGATATATATACACACACACATGGCAGGATTCTTTCAGTTTCCGTCTACCAAATCCACCCACAAGGCTTTGGTTGGCCCAAGGCTATAGTAGAAGACACTTGCCCAAGGTGTCACGTAGTGAGACTGAATCCGGAACCATGTGGTTGGAAAGCAAGTTTCTTACCACACAGCCACACATTAACTATGGAAAGCAGTTTTATATACCAATCTATCTTTAGTTGAGGAATGTCATATTTGAAACTATTTTCTGTTGAGACAATATAACTTGCAGAAATAATTTAAAAATTTCTTCTCACAAGTTAAAAAAGGAAAATCAAAACAGAAGCATAATGTACCTATCATCTTCCAGTTTCTTGCCATGTATAACCTTCAGGCTTTTGAAAGATGACAAAGATACTAAACCATCTGACCTGGTAATTTTTATGAAATTGTGAACTTCTTCAATTTGCCCAAGATTTGCTTCCAGTTCTTGAGCAAGAACACCTGGAAATAACAAAGGAAAATAATAAAACAGAATTTAAAAAAAAAAAATCAAAAAAACAAGTTGGTTATACTGCATATGTTTCACCATTGTAGTTATTTTGGACCTCAGCATTGGATGTTCCAAGTGCATTTGGAAGCCTAACTGCAATGGATCAACAGGGAAACACTTTATTGCATTCTGTTACAGAAATCAATTGCATAAAAATAGTTTAATTATTTCCAACCTGTGAGAACAAAAAGATGTAATAAATGTACATTTTATATATAAATTGGATAAAAAAAAAATATTTCAGAGTTGTACGTTTGAGATTTGAGTGGCTTGATATGAGACTGTTGAAACTGAAGCAACTACATCGTAATAAGCCGTTTTAGCCATTTAATAACACATAAAGGTATTAAAGTAACTTTTAATTTTATTTTATGTGGTGTCAAAATTTTCATCACACAACTGTAACCAGATCACTGATACAGTGTAAATGTTGCAGTAAAACTGTGTTAGTGACCAGGTTACAGTTATGCTATCACCACCTTCATATTATGATATACACATTATAAAATTATCTTTTAACCCTTTTACTGGAGAAATCGGACATATCCACTCAAAATTTCATCAACATTAACTATGGAAAGCAGTTTTATATATCAATCTATCTTTTGATGAGAAATGTCATGTTTGAAACTATTTTCTGCTGAAATATGTCAAGTTTATTGAGGCAATATGACTTGCGGAAAATACCAATTCTATCTTTTTGGTAGATATTTAACAACATTGCTAGAATAGCTACACAGTTTAATTTCACAGTTAAAGGGTTAATAATGCTGTTCCCTAAAAAAAATACAAAGTGCGTATGCTCTTTATGTTCCAAGATCACATTCCATGTGGGTAATTCCCCCCCCCCCCCATCTTTCTGAGGTCGATAAAATAAGCCCCAGTGAAGTACTATACCTATAAAGGTAGTGTTTCAGCATGGTCAGTTCATTGACAAATCAGTAAAAGAAAATAAAAATGTCAAACTTGTGTAACTTTGCAGGCTGGATTGAAGCATAAACTAGATCTCACGGGTTGGATAGGAGTAATTATCCCTTAAAACCTTATTCATAATGAAGATTGAAGTAAATGGATAAAGGAATCAATAACAATAAAGAAAAGAAAGAGTATGAATGTTTGCGAAGTTTGTGTTGTGAATGTATGTAGAAAAAATTCATCTACATGGTAGATGTAAGAACTCCTACCAAGAGTCCTTAGAGGGAAAATTAAGATAAGAACTGTTCAGATGAATGCATAGTTCTTGAGAAGGCCAGTGCTCAACACAAAGCTTGCACTAGGTTTAGCCCTGTGTGTATAGAAAAAAATGATGGGGAAATCTTTTATATTTTACTTGTTTCAGTCATTTGACTGCGGCCATGGTGGGGCACCACCTTGAAGGGTTTTTAGCCGAACAAATTGACCCCCAGGACTTACTTTTTTTTTAAAGCCTAGTACTTATTCTATCGGTGTCTTTTACCGAACCGCTAAGCTATGAGGACGTAAACACACCAACACCAGTTGTCAAGTGGTCTTGGGGGGGATAAACACAGACACTAGATATATACACACACACACACACATATATATATATGAAGGGCTTCTTTCAGTTTCCGTCTACCAAATAAACTCACAAGGCTTTGGTCAGACCGAGGCTATAGTAGAAGATACTCGCCCAAGTTGCCATGCAGTGGGAGTGAACCCGGAACCAGGTGGTTGGGAAGCAAGCTTCTTACCACACAGCCATGCCTGTGCCTATAGGTTCCATCTTTTAACATATGGATTAATAATCTTCTTTTGGCTGAGATAACAAAAGATTGCCAAAAGTGCAGTCATTTGATTAATAGGAACCAGTGTTAAATACAATTTTAATTGAGCTCCAGCTCTGTACACAAAAATGTTTGTTTTTTTTAATAAAATTGAGCCAGGGCTGGACTAAATAAACATTGCTACTGGCCATATCCAGCCTGTGGGCTGTATGTTTGACACCACTGGTATGAAAGAAGAAAACAATTACCATTGAGATGTTGTAAAATCAATTCTCCTGTTATTTCAGTACAATCTTTTAGACTTTGGATAGATGAGATACTCTTCACTTCTTTGGCAGGACATTCTATAGAGAAAAATAGTAAAATTACATGAAATTTCATTAGTAACAATCTTGTAGTATAATATAAAAGTACTTTTTATAGTATTTTACAGTTTCCTGAAGAAGGAAATATTTCCCTTAGTCCTTTGAACATAAACAGCTCAAAAGCCAGATCTGTTTTTCATGGAAGATTACATTGCTTTTGTATGAACAGTGACTTTGTTTATAGTATGCATGCAAATATCAAGACAAAGAGACACAAACATATACAAACACACACACACACACACACACATGTACAACAGGCTTCTCTCATTTTCCATTCTTCTAAATTCAAAGACGCCTCATTCAGAGTGCTTTGCATTGGGACTGAACCCAAATCCAAGTGATTGTGAAGCAAGATTCTTAACCATGCAGCCATGCCTGATCTGTTTATTATAAAGTCACACAACATTACACAAATATCATATTTTGTATTAGAGGATTTTATCCAGACTATCTTTTCCTCGTATGTTAAAAACTGAGAAAGATTTAAAAAGTTACTGCTTATTATACAGTTCAGCAATGTGAGACAAGAGTTATTTTATTCGAATTATATATGTTGTAGGCTTTTATGAACTGAAATAAGCTCAAAACCAAGCCCTTTTAAGCATTGAATTTCTAGTTTCAAGAATAAATTGCAGAGTAATGAGAAGAAAGAAACTCTTTGTAAAAGAAGGAATTCTTAATACTGTTTGTCATCACCATTAGCTGTTCAATACATGAAATGCAATAATAAGATACAAAGTGCAAAGTCAGGAAACTTAAAAATTATATAGTCCTACATTTACAAGAATCTGAGAGATTGAAAGAATAGAAAATATTTTAAAATAGTTGGTTTGAGAATCAGGAATAGAGGAACAGAGAAAAGAAAGATAGAAATGATACTATGAAAATGAATAATGTGCAAACAAAGGATTTTTGATAGCCAGGATATACAGACCAAACAATAACAACTGTTTGTGAAGTGTGATGTTGCATGACTCTCCAAACCATGTTAGCATGGAAAAGTGGGTGTAAAATGATGAGGAGAATGATAGTGATGAAGTTGCTACCATTCATCCCACATGAAACAAATCATTTACAAAAATTTTAAGGTAGGAAAATGAATTAGATAATTCAAATAAAAAAAAGTATCAAATTAACAAACTTTTAGGACATCTGGCTTTGCACTTCAGACACCTATTTGGATCATCTGGGTTTTCAATATATCCGACAGGGCAATGTTCGGTACAAAGTGCTGTCCTGTTAGTAGTCATGTTAGCTTCCAATAACTTGAAATTATATGCAACCGATCTACATTCTCTTTCGGTGAGGCAGCGGCGGTTTTTGAACTAGAACAAAACATTTTAGAAAATTAGTGACAAATATATTTACACAAACAAAGCAAAATTACATTATTTATGGATAAGTCACTTATTTGGTAAAGAAATCTAAAATTCTATCAGGGATTTTGTACTAGGTAGAAAAACTTTTATATTTTTACAAAATTGAAAACAATATGATGAACAAAAGAATATTTAAAATGGTTTGGAAAGGAACTAAGGGTATTATTCAAGAGACCCACTAATACAGTACTGTTGTCTGGATCTAAAATATTTACATCAGCGATTGGATTTTGTTTGTTTTTATTATCTTTTCTTCTTCTTCTTCTTCTTCTTCTTCCTTGCGTTTGTCCTGCATTATATCGCAGGGTATGCCAAATCTTTTATTCAGAAAGAAAATCAGAACATAACCTTTTACATGGCCTTCATGATTAGTGGAAGTTAGAGAGGATGGTATCCTTAGATCTGAGACTTGGTCATAATGCTTGCAACAGAGCAAACTTCTCTAAAGCACTCAATGCGCCAGGTGGTCGTGTTAAAACCAGGTGATTAAGTTTACTGCCCAAGTAGACTATGGTGGGATTTGAACCCAGAACACATATCACAAGGTATCCAGTCCAATGTTTTTACACATCTGTCAATCTCCTGTTATAATTGGTATATTTATTTTTACAAGCCCCAAAAGAAGGAAAAGCAAAGCTGACTTTGGCAGAATTTGATCTCAGAGCTGGCTCTAACTAGTGAATCCAGAACATCACAAAGAAGTTGATCATGCTCTGCAATCAGCTTCTCACATTATAAGAATTCTAAGTATATCCTTAATTAATGTGATAGCTGGAATACTCAATTGCTATTTGCAACACTAATTCAGTTACAAAGATTTATTAAAAAAAAAAAAAAAATACAGATATGCACACAATCTTTTTAATGGTTTAGTCAGAATTTCCAAAACTGGTAGGGAAAAGGAAAGTAACCAGATCTGGCCTGAAGACACACAGAGGGCTCAATGTAGAGGGTAAACCAATTGACAAGATCAATTACAAACCATCTAACAGGACTTTGCACTGTTTCCATCAACCCAATTTCACTCATAAGGCCTATATTTCGCTATCCCCACACACACACACACACAAGCACATTTCTAGTTAAGCTTTTTAATGCTTCTCGTATGATGTAAGACTACTAACTTAACTACTGTTTTTGTTTTCCTTTTCATATGAAAAGCATCTATGAGTAGCTATTAAACCTGTTACCTTTCCAGTTGAATATCTATGCTGGTACTGTAATAACATATATTAGCTTATTTTTCCCCCTCATTTACATATACAAACATCTACACTAACCAGTTAAGACTCCATCACTTGGTTTCTCAGTACCTTTAATAGACTTCAATATGTTGCACACATTTGGTCCAAGTCTCAAGTTCTTTTCCCAACCATATTTTCACTGTAGATGTTTTAGCCCAAGAGCCAGCCAGTTGCATCAATTTGAACAAGCCAAGAGGTATTATAAAGGTAATGAGCACTGTGCTTAGACATCACTGGGTTCACTTTACAATCACATGGTTTTCGATTCAGACCTACCGTACGATATCTTGGACAAGTGCTTTCTACTATAGCCCCAGGAGGACTAATGCCTTTTGAGTGAATTTAGTTAGTAGATGAAAACTGAGAAGCCTGTTGTGTGTGTGTGTGAGTGTGGGTGCATACAGACATGTTGATATTCCATGGTGTCGCTTGTCACCACCTAAGCTAAACGCTGTTATGATGTTTACATTTCTTGTTAATATTATGACTGGTTGCTCTGCATTTCTGAAGATTGTGAAATTAAAAAAAAAACCTTTACTTGAAAAGCTGTTGGAGGGTTGGCAATAGGAAGAGCCTCCAGCCATAAAATTTTTTGCCTCAAATCAATTCCTGAGTAAGCCATGTTAACATGGCAAAACAAATGAAAAAAAAAAACAAGCTCCCATTCTAGACATTCAGCCTGAAATTCATGAAATTATATCAATCATACTAGGTGCAGGCATGGCTGTGTGGTAAGAAGCTTGCTTTCCAACCACATGGTTCCAAGTTCAATCCCACTGCGTGGCACCTTGAGCAAATGTCTTCTACTATAACCTCGGGCCGACCAAAGCCTTGTGAGTGGATTTGGTAGACGGAAACTGAAAGAAGTCCGTCGTATATATAT
>JAOPUL010004099.1:116601202-116611963 GCA_027564515.1 Octopus rubescens
ACACACACACACACACACACACACACACACACACACACACACACACACACACACACACACACACACACTGTAACAATACACGTTATTTATACATCTACATGTGTTGTTTATCTGGATATATAACAGATGGTTAAGATGATCTCGGTGCAGTAGAGAAAAGAAAAAAATAATACAAAGGTTAAGTGAAAAATTTAGTAACAACTTTTAAAAATAACAAAATAATCCACAGCACCAACAATAAAAATAAAAATAAAAAACGACCACTCCCTTCATCAGTCAAATTTGTCACGCTGTCTTTGAATTGGTTGTGCGTAATATTAGCATGTTAAAAATATATATTTGAGCGTCTCTAATTTGGAAAAGAACCAAAAAAATAATTTAAAAAAAAATAGCTACGACAATAATATGGAGAATTTCTCAATGTGACAAGACCAAAAATATTTTGGAGAGTTACTGGAGTTACTGATGACAATCTTAGAAATTTTTAGAAATATCCAAAATGGTCGCTGCGAAAAAAAAAATAAAAAGATTCTTGCTGAATTCTCAACTGTTTAGTCAAGAGTCAAAGATGTATTTACCCTCATGTACTTTTATTCTGGAGACTGCTACTTAAGGGAAGAGAATCGCTTCTAGTTTTAAGTATGGAGAGGAGTTTATATTAAAAAGTGACTGGCATACATATATTATATTTTTTCTTTCTTCATTTACAGGATATAAATTTCTTAAAGTCACTGGTAGTCGTGAATAACACTATTTCGTCTTCCTTTTGAACTCGTCAGCACGACATAGCTCAGAACTTGAAATTTAATAAACTAAATTCAATAAAGGATTAAAAAAAAAGATTTCTGTCTTTCTTTTTATTTTCTTCCACTAAGAGCAGAGAAAAGAGAGATACACTTTTTACATGCTGGTAAAATATTCATTATTCATTTATTATTTATGTTATATCGTAACTGTGAGCAAGAGTAGCGGCCAAGTTGTGTAGTTAAGAAGCTTGCGTTGTGGTTTCCGATTCAGTACCGCCGCGCGGTACCTTGGCTTACAGTCTCCAACTATAGCCCTGAACCGACCAATGCTTTCAGAGTGAATTTTGAAGATGGAAACTGTGTGGAAGCCTGTTGTGTATACGTATGTATATATGAGTTTGTGTGTGCGTACGCCTTCGCATTTTTGTTTATCCACTGCCTGTTGACAACCGGTGTTAGTTTGTTTATATCCCCGCATCTTAGCGGTTCGGCAACAAAAAACATCGATACAATAAATACCAAAGTTTAACAAATAAATACTGCAAAGCGGTTGAAGAGGTCATGTTGGGGTACCCCAACAAATCGACTTCTGTCCTTACTTTCTTTTTAAAGTCTGGTATTTATTGTATCGGCCTCTTTTACGGGAACGTAAAAAAACCAACATAGGTTGACAAGTGGTAGTGAGGACAAGCAGACGTATTACACACGTGTATGTATATAATGTGTGTGTGTGTGTGTGTTCTTGTGTCTGTGTTTGTCCCCCATCACCGCTTGACAACCGGTCTTGGTTAGTTTACGTCCTCTAATTAGCGGTTCGTTGAAAGTGATCGATAGAATAAGTATTAGGCTTGAACCAATAAGTACTGGGGTCGATTCATTCGACTAAAACTTATATATAATATATAACATATATGTAATATAAATATGATATATAATAAGAGGCCTCCCTGTTTCAGTGGTCCCACCAAAGAATGGAACCCTAACCCCTCCTGGGAAGAGCCAGGGGACGTAAGAGCTATCACCAGTAAAGGAAGAAAAGGCGACGAGCCAAGACATGAAAAAGAAGGAACAAAATTCCAAAGGAGAGTAAGACCCTCATGAGACGATGGACGAAGTTTGCAAATCGCCTCAACCAAACATCCCAAAAATAGTGGAAGGTCCCGCTTAAAAACAAGACTAATAGATATTGAAAGAAAAGCCTGCTACAATCCTATGTGAAAGAGAGAGCAGATAAAGAAACCTGGGTTATAAAAGACATAAAGTCAAACCCAAAGGCTTTCTTTCATTATGCCAAAGAAACAACCTCAGTACACTGCAAAATAGGACACCTCTTCCTCACAGACAACCCAACCAGGGTCAGTGAAATACTGAACGACCACTTCAAAAGTGTATTTACTACCCCTTTGGAACACAGACAAGTGACCGAAACAGTGAACATTTTTGCTGGCACACCTGCAACCAGGGGGCCAATTACAATAGATTACATCAACATTGGGAAAGAAGATATAATACCATCGATAGATAAGGTGAACACAAACTCAGCTGCTGGTCCTGACGGCCTCCCAGCAATCTTCCTCAAATCATGTAAACATGCCTTGGCAAAACCACTGCAGATTCTCTTCCAGAGTATACTTGTGAATGGCAAGATGCCAAGCAGACTGAAGGAGGGAATAATAAGCCCAATCCATAAAGGAGGAAGCAAAGCAGATACCAAAAACTATAGGCCTATTTCTCTGACTTCACACATCAGCAAAGTCATGGAACGGATAGTCAGTAAGAGACTAATCACATACGTTGAAGAAAACGACTTGCTGACTGATACCCAGCATGGCTTTCGTCCAGGTAGGAGCTGCCTGACGCAGCCCCTACAGCACTATGACTGGATGTTAAAGCTTTTACTCCAAAACTTAAATGTGGACGTAGTATACCTTGACTTTGCAAAAGCTTTCAATAAAGTTGATTATGGTATGATATGCCACAAATTGCGTGATCTCGGCTTAGCTGGAAAACTCGGCAGGGCTGGAAAAGTGGCTAGACGACTTTCTGAAAGAAAGATGTCAGGCAGTGATGGCCAATGGAGTCACCTCAAAGGAAATACAAATTGTGAGTGTTGTTCCACAGGGCACTGTCTGGGTATCACTGCTTTTCATAGTGGCCCTCTCAGATATGCCTTCAGCTGCTCGGATAGCCACCCTGCTCGGATAGCCACCTATGCAGATGATACGAAGATATCACAGAAAATACAAAACCCTCACGATATTGCACGCCTACAGCAATTTATAAATGGGCTGAGGACAATAATATGCAGTTTAATGATGGCAAACTCCAAGCCCTGCGCTACCAGCACCCAAAGTTGAATAAAAAAAAACATATTGGGTACACTGGCCCAGCAGAGATTGAAATCCCAGAACCGAAATCAGTGCGCGACCTGGGAATTGACATGAATGATGATGCTTCTTTCCAAATGCACATCACCAAGATGGCGACAAAATGCAGACGGCTAGCAGACTGGATCCTGAGAACCTTCAGGACCAGAGAGAAGGAAACCATGATGGTCTCCTGGAGGACATTTGTCCTCAGCCACCTGGACTACTGCTCCCAACTATGGTCACCCCACAGTGTAGAATTAACAGAGGACCTTGAAGCAATTCTCGGAGCTACACAAAAAAGATCACCCCATTACAACAGCTCAGCTACAGGGAAAGGCTGAATCAGCTAGGACTCTACTCCTTGGAATGAAGGCGGGAGAGATATGCAGTAATTTACATCTGGAAAATCCTGGAAGGGATCGTACCAAATTTTGACATTACAAGCTACACAAATGCTAGAACGGGACGACGTTGCACAGTGCCAAAGATCCCAACGCTGACCTCAGGATCAGATACTGCAACAGTCTGGGCTTCAAAGGCCCACAACTTTTTCAATATTCTCTCAAAGAGTCTGAGGGACCTACACAAAGTGGGCGTAGGTGTTTTCAAAACGAAACTGGATCTCTTCCTGTCGAGAGCCCCAGATGAACCTACCTCGAGGCAGGAAACGCAAATGAGGGCAGCGGCATCGAACTGCCTTATTCATCAAATGCCTCATATCAGAGGAGGCTCTCAACAATAACAGTGTAGCAAAAACAGCGGTGCCCCAGAATGGTCGCAGCTCTGTGCTGAAACCGATAATATATATATCTATATATATATATATATTGTTGTATTTAGCATCATGTTGTCAATCAAGCCAGTGATAACACACGCACTATTTATTTGGAGAGGAAGGTACTGCGGTCTAATAAATTTGATGAAAGTTTTATTTAGAGTAATGAGTTTGGCGCTAAAGAATGCTTCTGCCTTCTGTATGTCGGAGAGAATACACATGTGGGAGAGGATGCTTGCTATGGGTGAAAAGGTAAACAGAAATCGGGTTGGTTCTTTAATTTGTATCAAGCTAAGACCACTCGTATTTGGACGGTATATTTAATTTGTTTCTATAGTGTTGCTTTCCATACCTGATTCTGTGTAAACACCCTATCATTTTGGAATTTCTTGTGATAATATCCCCGCATCCGTCGCCCATTGAAATGAAATAATGAAAGTAGTGCATTGAAACTAGTACTCGTCTATGTCTGAAGGAGTCTTGAAGTTTTCCTAGGGAACGTAACGATCTCTACTACTAGTGTGAGAGTTAAAATGCATTTTAGTTGCACAGAGAGATTGTGTGCAATTAGCCCATAGAAGAAATGGGTGTGACAGCTTTGCGAACCTGTTCAAAGGTTTCCAAGCATCGAACAGGTACCGACTGCATTTTCGGAATGAGCTGGTGTAGATATGGAGCAACCGCAGCGGATCGTCCAAATCATTTCTAAACAGAATGTATTCGTTATTCGTTAAGTTAGCGTATTCAGAGAGCACAAGGTGTACCTAATTTAAATAGGTCGGTTACACATATCGTAAATCTGTGATCAGCACGGTCAGCTTAGATAGGCTCCATGTACTGAAACCTGGTTACTAGAAACTGAGTGAGTTTTTCGAGGCGTGCAACGACTATAGAGACTAGAGTGCGATCTAGTTAAGCAGCAATTAACAGGAGGTGGTGAACAACCAGTAGTTGTGTGCCCTGAAAAATATATAGTTAGAGTAGAATCGAAATCGTTGAACAAAGGACAAACATCAGAAAGAAATAGATTAGGGGAACTAGTGAGCAAGTCAGAAGAGGCGATTAGGAAAAGCATCACAGCCGGCGTACCAGCAGAGAAAATGGCCCTCAACAATATTTGAACACGAGACACGAAGATTGCATCATCAGGATTAAGACGCGTGTGCTAAAGCACGGGGGAAAGTAATCCGGTTCGGGTTGTGAAGTCGTGGTATGGCAACAAAGCCATTCGATCTTTGACAAAATGAGACGTCTGCGTGCAAGTTGATTCCGGCAACGCTTTACTTGACTGCTCTATACAAATTATGGGGCTGAGACTATAACGGACTTTAAAACTACTTTAGCCTGTTCCAAGTTTCTGCAGATGACGTAAAGTACTACGAAAAACCGTTAAAATACACCTGTTAACATACATGAGATACGGGTAGTGGTGAGCGGTTCTACGGATACAAAAATCGCTTGCTTTGGATTTCAGCCCAATGAGCATCGTTCTGTTCAGTGACGTTTTTTGTAGTCGCTTACCGCAACGGGAAGCAGAACGAGAGAATTCTCAGTTCTGTGAGCCGAGGGTGCCAACGCTACTGAGAAAGGACGCCTACAAGGCGAGGTAATTTCCGGTTTATGACTCTGCTGAATGTAGATTTTAGCCAAGGAGTTAGCAAAAATGTTGACGCTTGTTGTTGGTGGTTTGAGCAAGAAAGCGTAAACATGTGCGATCCCAAACTGATCTATTTACGATAACCAGCATCTTATGCGATACCTGATAGAGAGGGTGGGTAAAAACCCCTCAATTCTGAGAGCCTGATCAATTTAGATAAATCGAAAGCTTTCGATAAAGTCGACAATCTTTACTTGATAGCTTTTCTCAAAGCTGCTGGTTTCGGTCTCGTTTTCGGAGGCTGGATCGTAGCTGTGTACAGCGGCCTCTGCTCCTTGGTCAGAATAAATGAACCGGCCTCTCGGAACCGGTTCATATCGTGCGCTTAGAAGTAAAACATATAAAAGAAATATCTAGATGGGGAGTGAAAACGGGACTGTATTATTATGGTATCATATGTGAAATCAGCGATGGTACTTAGTTTGAGCGTTTTGTTTTGTTTGTTTGTTTTGTTTTTTTTCAAAGTTGGTCTTTGTGAGGTGGTACAGTGAACACAATTATTTTACATCACGTCATCCCAAGTACAGTAGTAACATTACATATTCTGGTGATGTGCAAATTGTAGTTGAATTTCAGCGCGCCTCCTTCTAATCGTGAAACTTACTACCACACTCCCGTGTTTTCCCCGTGACTTTCGCTACAAATGCTGCGGTACTCCAAATCTCTTTTCAGACACAGTATAGATGTGGAGTGGGTGGTTGTGTGACGTAATGTAACATCTAAGGCATCTCAATCAATATCAAAGTCCCTGAACTGAACATTGGACACTTGAGAAATAATTAAGCTACGGTGTGGTAAGAAGCTTGCTTCCCAACCACATGGTTCCGGGTTCAGTCCCACTGCGTGAAACCTTGGACAAGTGTCTTCTACTATATCCTCGGGCTGACCAAAGCCTTGAAAGTGGATTTGGTAGACAGAAACTGAAAGAAGCCAATCATATATATATGTATATATATATACATATATATATATATATATATATGTGTGTGTGTGTCCTGTGTCTTGTTTTATCTCCCCCACCACCGCTTGACAACTGGTGTTGGTGAGTTTACGTCCCCCGTAACTTAGCGGTTCGGCAAAAGAGATCGATATAGAATAAGTACTAGGATTAAAAAGATAAGTACTGGGGTCGATTCATTCGACTAAAAATTCAAGGCAGTGCCCCAGCATGACCGCAGTCTGATGACAGAAACAAGTAAAAGATAAAGATAAAAGGAAGGCTTATATTGCATTGTCGTCCATCATAAAAATCATCATCGTCATCACTCCCCCATCCCCTCTACCGTCATCATTTCTCGCATCTTCTTTTTCATGTGCTTGCATTGGTCTGACGAAATTCATTGCTTTTGATTTTCTACAGCTAGATTGATCTTCCTGTTGTTACCGCCCCCTCACCTGTTTCCAAGCAAGGTAATATTTTCAATGGCCCTTTAAACACAAATAGTACAATGGCCAGGTAAATTTCCATGGAAGATTGCAAATGAAGGGCAGCACTTATATGACAATGGGGTTTGTTTACAATTAGTGTGAAATGTCAAGACAAGGAGATACAAACACAAAGACTCACGTGCACGTGCACACACACACACACACACACACATACACACACACACACACACACGTAAATATGAATATATATTTGGTGATGGTGTTGTCATTATTATCATTACTATGATTATTATTAAGCATAATAATGATAATATGGTTAATATTAAGTTGGCGGCAAGCTGGCAAGGCAGCGATCTGGCAGAATCGTTAGCATGCTGGGCAAAATGCTTAGTGGCATTTAGTCCATCTCTACATTCTGAGTCCAAATTCTGCCGGGGTCGATTATCATAATTTCAGGCCTTCGTGCCTAGTATAGAAAGGATTATTATTATTACTATTAGCAAGGTGGTAGAATCATTAGTGCATTGGACTAAAAACATGGCAACATTTTTTTCAGCTCTTTATGGTTTAAGTTCAAACCTTGTCAAGGTCGACCTTGCCTTTCAACTGTTCATGGTTGATAAAATAAAGTACTAGGCAATTTATGGGGGTCAATGTAATCGACTACAATTTGTCCATAAAAAAATTGTTGGCCTTGAGTCAATATTTGAAACAGTTGCTATTATTATTATTATTATTATTAAGATGGTGAGCTGGCAGAATTGCTAGCATGCTGGGCAAAATGCTTAGCGACATTTAGTCCGACTTTACGTTCTGAGTTCAAATGCCCCTGGGGTCGATTTTGCCTTTCATCCTTTCAGGGTCGATAAAATAAGTACCAGTTGAGTACTGGGGTCGATTGAATCGACTATCCCTATCTCTGAAAATTTCAGGCCTTGTGCCCAGTATAGAAAGGATTATTATTAATAACAATAACAACAATCACAACTACATGGGTAGCAAATCAGTAGAATTACTAAAATATTAGATAGAACATCATGCAGTATTTGATCTGACCCTCTGTACTCAGATTTCACTATGGTCAACTTTTGCCTTTCATTTTTGTAAGAGTCGATAAAATAAAGTGACAACCCAGGGCAGTGGATTGGCAGAATTGTTAGAGCAGTGGAAGAAACAGCAGCATTAACTCTAGCTCTTTGCGTTCAGACTTTAAATTCCACCCAGGTGCCGATGGCCTGGTTATTCACCTGACCATGGGAGCACCCCAGCCTACAACCAGCAAAGATAAGCTGACAACAGTATGCTGAGGCTCTTATTCAGCAATGGATTGATATACCCATCTGGTATATACCGTCCAACCCATGCTTGCATGGAAAAACGGACGTTAAAGGATGATGATGATGATGATGATCTGATTCTTAACCCTGGTGATCATAATTTTTAGCTTCAGTCTCTTCTTTTAGTTCCAGCCATATCTATATACCAATATTTCTATAGACAACTTGAGGATGCAGATATAGTTATGGTTTCAAGTACCAAGTAGAAAAAAAAAACACATAAAACTTTTCACTGCCTTTCTCAATACTCCTGGGAATTTTAACTTACATTTTTGTTTTTAATTTTAACCTTTTAACTGTCTTCTTAAGTAAAACCATTTGCTTGATTCAATTTCAAACCACCTAAATATTTTCCCCTGTCCTTAAGCAGTTCAAGTTTCCTTCAATAATGCAACAGCATATGTGAAGCTTTATAAAACTGTTGCACTTGCAACAAGTGTACACATATATGCAACCATATTATTTTAGCATTATAATTTGTAGCTGAAACAGGTTTTTAGCACATTAAGGCAACCTAATAAATCAATGAAAGAGAAAACACGGAAAATTACGAACCAATATTCTTTTGGCACTCCCTGGAATTCCAGCAACGATCACAAGTATGAGGACATTGGTCAACGCATTCTCGTGGGTCCTTATTATCAGCAATGGAATGGGCCTCATTTGAACCTTCAGAAGTGATTTTAGCCCAGTCTATGGTTTCTAAGTAACATAGGTTGGGACTTTTATTGAAACGAATAGCTCCTCGTTGAATAACAGTTAAGCTGCTCAAACCGATTTCCTCTAGGTCAGGCATTTCAAATGCAACCAGAGCATAATTGTAGAAAAGCTCCTGACCCCGAATAACACTCAAATTTGGGAAAAGGTCACGTAGAGTTTTAAGTCCATAGGCACGATACATTATTAAGTAGTCTGTGATTTCAACTAATTTGGGAAATCGCATGTTTTGATAATCCTCAGGTTTCATGTAATCCAAAAGAATAATGCGCAAATACCCTTCTATCACAGAACAATGCTCTAATTGTTTGAAGTTCTCAATTTTGTTTTTTATTTCGATACTTGAACACACTGCAAGCAAGAAAAAAAAAAGAGTTAAATATTATTAAAAGTTTAAATGACAATTGTTGAAGGTTTTAATGAAAAATAATATCTGAATTGATAAATAAAGGCCAACCAAGCAACTCTATTGTTTTATCAATAAAAAAAAAATCTATTGTAAGAAGTTATAAAGAGACCTTCTCCCAGCTGCAATAATGGAACAATGAATGTGTGCAATGATAAACAGACAAAGACATTTATCTTTTTTGTGTGGGCATATCATTTAATGATAATAATGGTTGGAATGAATGCTGAAATATATACGGAAATATGAATTAAAAACTGTTTCTATTAAAATTATTTTATTCTAGAGACACTTTAGTTTAATTAAGAAAATTTAGTCAAATGAATGAATGTGACATTTTTCATTACATTCCTGTTGTGTTTATCTGAATACTAAGACTCCACAGTAGTAAAGTAAATGATAATGAAAAATTATTGTCAAGCTGTTACAACTTGCAATACAGATGATGTGAAAGTTAATCTAACTTCTGTAATAAATTATTTTAACATAAATCAAATAAAGACAGTTTAACAGCAATAGTATTATTGTAAAACCTGACTGACAAGGCAACTTACATTCACAAAAATCCATATGAGTTTTGTTTATTGCAGTTTGTAATTCACAGGATTCTTTTCTTAATAAGCAATCATTTGCATATATTTTATGGTCTGTGCCGCAAATTTGTGACCTGTTAAATAAAAGAAACAAGATTTAATGGAAACTAAAAATATACAGTAGAATAATTACCTTTCATCTTTCTCTATAATTTTGTCAAGAATGTCTTAATTGTTTAATGTTTTAATATGGATGTCGCTCTACTATCCAATTAATTACAATGCAAATATTAATCCTAACAAAACACCAGTCTGTGCGAAAGAAGGACTTTATGAAGTTGCTTGACTTGTGAGAGACAGCAGCCAAATCTGTCTAAAATTCTGGATGCGTGGTAAGAAGTTTGCTTCCCAACCACATGGTTTTGGGTTCAGTCCCACTTGGGCAAGTGTCTTCTACTACAGCCCCAGGCCGACTAAAGCCTTGTGAGTTGATGTGGTAGACGGAAACTGAAAGAATCCTGTTCTGTGTGTGTGTGTATCTTTGTGTTTGTCTCTCCACTGCTTGACAACCAATGTTGGTTTGTTTACATCTCTATAACTTAGCAATTCAGCAAAAGAGTCCAATAGAATAAGCATCAGACTTTAAAAAATAAGTACTAGAGTTGATCTGTTCAACTAAAACCCTTCAAAGCTGTGTCCCAGCATGGTCACAGTCCAATGATTGAAACAAGCGAAAGATAAAATTTAATCCCTGATATAGACGCGGCGTGGCTGTGTGGTAAGAAGCTTGCTTCCCAACCACATGGTTCTGGGTTCAATCCCACTGCGTGGC
>JAOPUL010004099.1:116618176-116635362 GCA_027564515.1 Octopus rubescens
CTTGGGAAATCATCTATGCTGATGACCTTGTTCTTATAGCCGAGTCACTCCCAGAACTAGAGAAGAAATTTCAGGTGTGGAAGCAAAGTCTAGAAACAAAAGGCCTTAGAATTAACTTCGCTAAAACCAAAGTCTTAGTAAGTAGGAAAACAGACAAGTCACAAATCCCGTCAAGGAGATGGCCCTGCTCGATATGTAGAAAAGGTGTAGGTAGAAACCCCATAAGGTGTACCCAATGCAAGCTATGGGCACATAAGAGGTGCAGTGGTATCACAGGTCGATTAACAGGAAAAGTAGTCTTTGTGTGTGGCAGATGTGTATGTATAATAAACACTAGGAATGTGCAAAGAATAACTCTGTCAAATGCCCAGGGGGACATCTAGAAGTAGTAGATAGCTTCCATTACCTGGGTGACCAAATCAGCAGTGGAGGAGGCTGCTCTTAGAGCATGGTTGCAGGAGTAAGAACGGGCTGGGCAAAATTCAGAGAGTTGCTACCTTTGTTAGTAACAAAGGGCCTCTCCCTCAGAGTGAAAGGCAGACTGTATGATGCCTGTGTGCGAACAGCAATGCTACATGGCAGTGAAACATGGGCTGTGACTGCAGAGGATATGCAGAGGCTTGAAAGAAATGAAGCTAGTATGCTCCGCTAGATGTACAATGTTGGTATGCTTGTACGGCTGAGTGTGAGTGCCCTAAGAGAAAGATTGGGTATAAGAGGCATCAGATGTAGTGTGCAAGAGAGAAGACTGCACTGGTATGGCCATATGATGTGTATGAAGGTGTACTGTTGCATGAAGAAGTGCCGATCTCTAACTGTGGAAGGATCCCATGGAAGAGGAAGACCCAGGAAGACATAGGATGAGGTGGTGAAACATGATCTTCAGATATTTTCACGGAGGTGATGACAAGTGACTGAAACTGTTGGAAATCTGCTGTGCTTGAGAAGACTTGAAAAGCTTAGTGGATTCACAATCGTGGCCAGTGCTGGTGACACGTTAAAAACTCCCATGCTGATGACACATTAAAAACTCTCATGCCGCTTACATGTTAAAAACTCCAGTGACATGTTAAAAACACCCATGCTGGTGACATGTTAAAGGCACCTGGTACACACTCTGGAGTGGTTGGTGTTAGGAAGGGCATCCAGCCATAGAAACGAAACCAAAACGGATTGGAATCTGGCACAGCTCTCTGGCTTGCCAGTCTCCAGTCAAACCGTCTAACCCATGCCAGCATGGAAAACAGATGCTAAATTATGATGATATGACAAGATCGGGTCTTTTGGTGGTAAAAAGTGGGAAGTGATATTTACCATCAAGGTCAACAGAGGACTCCTAACCCTCCTTCCATTTTGGATCATTCTTTTACCATTTGGTCAAATGATCAATATAGTGTTTTTCTTGGATGTCCTGAGGTATTTGAGAGACACACTGTGATGGAAAATGCCTGAAGCATGGATAAACAAAACTTAGATGCTGCACCACAGCATTTTGTTTATTCACTGCCTTTTCCTGAATTTCTTTATCTAGTATTTTACTATTTCTTCTCTATACTGTTCTGTCTTACATACTTGCTCTTCTTCATAATTTCCCTATGTTTTTGCAAAGATAAGTTCTTATTATTAATGTTAAATTATTTTCTACATTTTAGAATTTTGCATCTTCAACTTCATGCTCCTTATTTGTAGAAATTGTTCCTTGTCAGCATTTACCCTTTATTTGTAGATAATGGAATTCAATCTATTATATTTGAAACACTTGTTAATTGTACAATGCTTGTGTGGTAAGTAACAATATGTTTCTGATATAAACCTTTTTTTTTCAGAATTTTTAACTATCACAAATTTGTATCTATTGATAGAATGTAGAACTTAATCATAATTGCTGTTGTTTAATCCTATGGCCAGCACTAGTCAAGCAGAACTAAGTTTAAAGGTGTTGCAGTTGTCCTCATCATTATCATCATCATCCTTTAACGTCTGTTTTCCATGCTGGCATGGGTTGGATGGTTTGACTGGAGCTGGCAAGCTGGGGGTTGCACCAGGTTTCAGTCTGATTTGGCCTGGTTTCTATGGCTGGATGCCCTTCCTAACACCAACCACTTTACAGTGTGTGCTGGGTGCTTTTAACGTGCCATAGGGAAATATTGCCTTACTTGAAAATAGATGAGGATTTGCTACAGGAAGGGCAAATAAATTTAGTCTGACCATGCAATCATAGAAAAATGGATGTTACAACAACGATGATGAGGATATATACGGTGGCTGTTTCTTGATACTGTTGAAGGAGACTAGATTGTCATGGAGGATTATATTTTTGCTTGTAGTACATTTTTAGAATGAGGTTTCTAAGTTGCATTTAGATGAATGTCTGTGGGAATAGTTATCAAGACTTAAAGGAAGACATCTTCCAATAGTGGAATGAGATGATTGAGTGCAACTGTTTGGACACTGGCAATTTAGCACGGCTGTTTGGACATTGAAGCTGTTTTGGTGACTACGTTTTGGCAAACACATGCAGAGAGAGAGAGAGAGAAAGAGAGAGAGGGGGGATGAGAGAGAGAGAGAGAGATTAAAACATCTGATGCCAAATAAATCAGTGTTGAATCAGTGATGGCAGATAGGTGGTGCCAAAATGCCTCATACCCTTCCAATGGACCATACAACTCTTTCTCCTCACCAGGATTCACTGTCAATTATTTCACAGTCAAATAGCATTTAAATCTCTAACATCTAGTATTATATTTCTGAGATGTTGCATATAAGGGACAAGGCCAGCAATTTTGAGGGGAAGGGATTAGTTGATACCATTGACCCCAATACTTGACTGATATTGACCCTGAAAGGATGGAAGGCGAAGTTGACCTTGGAGGGATGCTTCATATAAAATATATACTGAGACAAAAGAAAGAATATTTTTTTGAAGACAAAATAATTTTGTAAACTCTTCCCAGAGAACAATCTAATTAATAGTTGATGGTAATTAGTCCAAGGCCTAGTGGTTCTGCTTCCTCATTCAGTGAAAGAAGAGTTCTTCTTAAGACATCCAGAGACTCAGCAAGAATAACTGTGTCATCAGCAAAACCTAGGCCAGTAATCCTAGTTTCACCAATGGTTTGACTGGAGCTGGCACAACAACTCGATTGAGCCACTATTTGGCCAAGTATTCAATCCATGCAGGCATTGAACTGGGTCAAGCCAAAGATCCAGTCTTTTGTTGGCTTCTTGTAGGACTTCACCTCATCTGTCTCTGTTGCAGGTAAGAACGTTGAAGTTGTTGACCACTTCACTTATCTTGGCAGTGAAATTCATAGTGGCATTAGCTGTGAGTCTGAAGTTTTAAAAAGACCTGGTGTAGTTGTGGACTCATTGGACAAGGGTGTTTGGCACTGCCAATATCTAAGCAGGAGGACAAAGGTTCAGATCTTTAGTCCTTCCTATCCTGCTCTTTAGTTGTGAGACTTGGACACTGCTTGGGGCCCTTAGGAGCTGTCTGAACTCTTTTAGTACCAGGACACTTTGCAGGATTATAGGTTACCATTGGCCAGATTTCATATCCAACAAATGACTCTATTCAGAAACTAGGATACATCCTGTTACTTGTATGATTCGGGAGCGCCAGCTCAGACTGTTTGGCCATGTTGCTCGATTTTCTGAGTTAGACCCTGCTTACTGTGTTCTCTTCACTGAGGATACAGCTGGGTTGACGACTTGTGTTGGTTAACTACATGCCATATAGTCACACTAGATGAGAAGGTATCTTACAAAGATGGGGACTGACAGGGACTCAGTTCGATGGGTTGCCTGGGGAGACCTGAGAATATACTGACAAATGGTGAATGTAGGAACGCACTACAATGGCGCATGTTCCCACACCTGGTAATTAGTCACTAGGCAAATAAATTTGTAGTTTCATACCAGTGCATTCTATCAATCTAAGTATCCTCCTCTCTCCCCCACATCATATTATTTAGCTAAATTCCCAAAATATCAAATCCATAGTATTTTATAATGATAAATCAATTTCGAGTACAGCATGATATTAAAAAGATATTATGCAAAGGAAAAGTAATTAAAACGATTTTAAAATATTGTGATCATGTTACTTGTACATGGAGTGGGTAGAAAGCACTTCTATAGTGGTGGAGGGTGGAGAGGAAATGAATGGGGTAAATGTAAAGAAGTCAAGAAAGATGTTTGTGAAGAGAAGACTTCACAGGGATTTACAATGGGCTTGTAAGAAGAAGGATTAACAGCATACAACATAGCTGCTCTGAAGTTTTCCCACTGCAACTCAGTCAGCATGACGAAAGAGTTGATGTGACAATAGTTCATTGGTTAACATGATAAAGGTTAGTGAAATATTGGTAATGCACAGACTGAAGTAGGAGGACACTGAATAACTCTTTTGGAGTTGCCAGAAACACGCATAGGCAGCTGATATGTAACCTGACTGTTCTTCTTTTAGTATTTATGGGGGGTTTCAGGCATTGGGGTGTGGCCATGCTAGAGTAATGCTTTCTAGGATAGAATTGATTACACCAAACCCAATACTTATTTCCTTGACAACAGAAGGATGTAAGACAAAGTCTACTACGGTGGGGTTTGATATAATCAAAACAAAAAAACAGAAGGTATGCTGTCTGATTCTCTACGGATTCTACCATATACTTGTTATTAAATAATTTATAAATTAAATAAAGAAAAAATTCTATCTTTAGTTAAAATATATGGTAAAAGTTTACTCAATATAAGATGTCAGAGTCAGTAAAATAGCCAACGCCCCAATGACGTCACTTAGTAGTTTATACATCACACAAGCTAGTCACGGTTGGTGCATATTGTGAATGGTGATCACCGATACTTTGCTGTTAAAATAATTGCCTTTATTTCAGATAAGCAACCTACTAAACACAGCCTTGATTATCAACAACTCGCCATTGTATAGTGAAATGGAGGCAATAAAGCAGTTGTTGATAAACATGTAATTCATCACAAACTTTGAAAATATACTAAAATGTTAAATAGAAATTCTGAGGTCGACTGGGGCAAAGAATTTTATATGTCAGAGATGTTGGTTAGCCCCACCCTGATTGGCCCTGATGGGGGAGACTTATGATTAAAGACATTCGAGGCATGATTATTCAACTGTATTTTAAAATTGTAACTTATATGGAGATTATATTTTGTTTTGGCATGTGTGTGAGGGTGATAGGACTTGAGCTAACAATCACCTCGGCCAGTTTTGCTTAACCCTTTAGCATTGAGATTACTCTGTCAAATGTAATGCTTATTTATTTACATTGTTTTGAATTAATTATACATTATTTCACAGCTTCGAGATTTCAATTATGAGATTGTATAGAATGACATTGTAGGGTACATGTGAGAGGCCAGATCTAGCCAGTTTGAACATAAAACAGGGAGAATATTTGAGTCAGATACGGCCAGTTAAGTGCTAAAGAGTTAAGCTGGCTAGTGCGGGACAGACAGTCAATCTCATGTACATTTAGTCCCTTATATATAGATATTTTCCTTTTTTATTAAATCATTTACTCAGGAGGAAAGGTAGTACCTATGGCCCTGTTCAGGGCCTCTGATAATAGTGAGAGGAAGTTATCTTTAAACCAGAGCCCTCACCCATGTGCTTGAAACCAAGAGTATTCCACTAAAGGTACTCATGGGCTAAATAACGGTTTCAATACAGGCAACAGATTAAGTATACTGCTAAAAAAAAAGGAATGGTCCCTTTTGACAGGCTTCCACATAATACCTGTCTACTAATTTCCACACATAAGGCTTTGAGTGACTAAAGATTAAAGGAGAAAATATTTTCCCAAGGTGGAATGCAGTGGGATCAAACCCAAAACTGTGTAACTGCAAAACAAACTTTCTCAACTCGACAGCTATACTTGTGCTATAGAAATTCAACAATGGCTGTAATAGGTGGTGACTTAATCTGTCGCCCAATCTGTTGCAAGCATTTGGGCCAAGTCACTAGTTTAAAGATATTTCCCTCTTACTAATTTCAGAGGCCTAGTAAGAGTCATGGGCATTGCTTTGCCTCCTGATAAATCATCATCACCATTTTAACGTCCACTTTTCCATGGTTGCATGGGTCGGACAGAGTTTATGGAGGCAGATTTTATATGACCAGTCGCCCTTCCTGTCACCGAACCCTTACTTGCTTCCAAGCACAATATTTCCCCAGGGTCAGATATGTTTTTGCAGACTACTGGGAATGATGACACTGCTTGTATGACAAGGACACTCATTTACAACTCTCATGTGATATCAAGACAAGGACACGAATATGCAAGGGGTTTCTGTCAGTTTCCATCTACCAAATCCATTCACAAGACTTTAGTTGGTCCAGGCCTACGCAGTGGGACTGAACCCTAAATCATAGGATTGGGAAGCAAACTTCTCAACTATTCACACTGGTGCTTATTAGTGTGTGTTTGTTAAGTAAAAACAACAATTAAGAATACTTTTCATCATCATTATCATTAGTTAATGTCCGTTTTCCATGCTGGCATGGGGTGGATGGTTTGACAGGACTGCACCAGGCTTCACTGTCTGTTTTTGCATGTTTTTTTTTACAGCTGGATGCCCTTTCTAACACCAACCACCTTACAGAGTGTTCAAAACTAAAAAACACTGAGTGTTGCCTTTGGATACAAATAATGAGTGAGTGAGAGAGTAGATAACTGTG
The DNA here is from genome assembly GCA_027564515.1 of Octopus rubescens. Taxonomy (NCBI): domain Eukaryota; kingdom Metazoa; phylum Mollusca; class Cephalopoda; order Octopoda; family Octopodidae; genus Octopus; species Octopus rubescens. The sequence continues at coordinate 116,624,892 of JAOPUL010004099.1, forward strand.
AGAAAGATTTTTTTAAAAATATCAATTTCAAACACAGTGGTATACTAAATGAAATACAGGAAAAATAATATAATAATAATTGTTATCAAGAAATTCACTCAAAAAACAAACGAATTAAAACTTTATTCTACATACGTAGGTTCATTACTGCAGTCATGTGAACATTTACATCGCTTATCTCCATTTTCAAATTCTTCGCAGACACCATCAAAGAGGCAAGATGTTGCATTGCATAAAATATCTGGACCTGGAGAAATAAGAAAATTATAGATATAAGAATGAACATTTAATAAAACAAAAACACCCTGATTTTTGAAATTAAAACAAAATTTGAATAAGAATCAATAATATCTGGAAGAAAAATGGTAGAAATTAGCTGAAATTAAAACTAATTAAGACAGGTAATTTTCTTTTCTATCTCTTTTACAAACAATATAAAAAAAAATTAATTATAAAGTAAAAGAAAAACTGTAAAAAATACAAAAACAAAACTGATGGAAAATAAATATAAAAAAGGATCAAAATATCCCTGATAATATAACTTACAAAACATTATAGAGATTTAGATAATATTTTGGAGGCAAAAAAGTGCAATTTTACAACAAAAGTCATGTTAAATACATCATGTATAGTTGGTAGTCTTGTTTTATCAGTAAAAAAAACCCCAAAGAACCAGAAGCTAACAATGCTTCTCAAAATCCTTATTGAAGATAAAGAGACAACTGTTTCCAACAGAAAATGTTAAAATGCTATGAAACACCTTCAGAATGAAGCAATATGACAGGAAAGAGTTTTTAGGTGTGTTTTCCATTTTATTGATAATACTAAGTCTAATACATCTGAACATAAATATAGACAACAAACTTTTTAGTATTTTAAAAGCTCTGTCCTTAGTACACTCAACTCATGCAACTAAATATTCTTCAAACCAACATGGTTACTCAATCTAGAAATTGCAGCCAAATCTCCTACAAGCCTACATTTTTGGATAATGTATTCTTTATACCCCTGAAAAGACAGGATTATTCCCAAATAGAATAACATCACGCATAAATAGGCCAGCCTTATCTGGGACTAAACAACAGTAACTAATTATGTAGAACAAAAATTCAGATGGCAAGGTCAATATACTGAATATGCCTTGCTCTTAGTACTGTGTTGAGTTTTTCTTTGAAATTACCTTTGAACAATTAGTGACAGCAATTTGGGTATATAATTCCAAATAATAACTATCAAAAATAAATAAATGAAATCAAAATATTTATATTGATTTATTATATTAAGGAGTAAAAATTAAACAGAATTTATGATATCAGTTGTCAACACCAAAATAACTGCTGTTATTTATAAAATATATTTCCTAAACAGGATATAAATAATCAGATTCTGTCTTTAAATATTTACATTCATTTATTCCATGCTACAGTTAGTTGGATGGGTTTTTGAAAATCTGAATATTTCATGTTATAAAGAGAAATTGTTATTCCAACCAAATACTTTTTTGACCACTGTTGACCATTGACTCTTGAAATAGAATGAGACTAACCTAACTTCAAAAAGGCAAGCTGAAGAGAACAAAATGACATGTTTTGCTTAGATCAGTGGTTCTCAAGATTTTTTGGGGGGTCCACGCAACAAAATAGTAAATTGGGGATCCACGATATTATTTTAAGGGCCCCTGAAAAAATTTTGCTTTAGAGGTGTATGTATTGCAAGAAACAGCTAGGTTTCTTTCTCTAACATTTTACATAGTTCAACCGACACAAGTCAATGTGTGAAAAACAAAATAGGAATTTTGAAAGAAGTTTCTATAAAACTAGCTTTTAAACATCGAATAAAATGGGTGTCCATCAGAATAAAATAGTAATCAAAGAGGTCCATAGATAAAAAATGGTCGTGAACCCCTGGCTGAGATTAAACAACAAAATGTTTGAATTTATGACTGGGAAGTCAATATATGGTCCAGCACCTTAGATTTACAGTGATTGTGCTTCAGATTTGAAAATAACAAAAAAAAAAGACACATAAAGCTGCTTCTTCATGGAACAAATCAAAAATATATGTAGGTAAACAGTTACAATATAAGTATACCTGGGATACTCTTTTGTTTTATTCTTTTACTGATTTCACTTATTGTACTATGGATATTCTGGGGCAGTTCTTATAAGAGTTCTAAGTTGATTATATTAAACAGATTGGTATTTCTATTTTGATCATCAAGGGCAAAACAACATTTATATGAATGGAAAAGATGTTCACCTCGAAAGACAGCACAGTATCTAAAACTGAGGATAGTGAACTTATATTACATCAACTGCCCTCTATGGAGTGGCAACTTGGGCATTGCATACAGCTATGGTGAAAAAGATAGAAGCCTTTAAAATGTAGATCTTCACAGCTTGGGCAGGATAACAAATGCTGCAGTACTAGAAAAGCTGAAAGTCCAAAGACACCTGTAATCAAGGATCAAATCTACAAAGCTATCATATTTTGGACATTCAATGTGCCATGAGTCACTGCCAAAAACCATTTTGACAAGAAGTGTGTGTGTGTGTGTGTGGGGGGGATAACAAGAGGCTGTCAAAGACGTCTGAGGACTGATGACATCAAAGAATGGAATGGAAACAAGAGCCTGGCTGATAGTATACATGCAGCACAACACAGAAGGAACTGGAAAGACTTGGCAAGCCAACCTTAGATGCAGGGAGGGCATCTGGCTGATGATTAAACACAGTACTTTGGGACTTATTTTTATTGACCTAGGGAAAGACAAAAGACAAAGTCAATATGGACATAGGGGAAAGCAACTGGGATGGAATAAAATACGATAAGTTTTTATTTTTGGTTGATGTGCACCTTATATACAAGGATACAAAATAAACACATATATACACACCAAAAAATAAATACACATCTGATAGGCTGTCATACAGCTTCCATCAACCAATTTTATCTACCAAAATACCAAAATAGAAATTTTATCTACATGGACTTTAGTCAATCCAAAGCACTGGCAAAAGACACTATCCTAAGATGCCATGTAACGAAACTGATTCCAAAACCATCATGTGGTAGCAGAACAAACTTCTTAACAACACAAGTATGTTTTGATACTCAAGAGAACAGGTATTGAAAAAGCTTCTTACAAACAACAAGGGAAAACTGAAAATGTACATTTACCTTTATGAAATAACATAATGACACAATATTTATAATATGTTTATTAAACAGTATTCTGACACTAATAAATTGTAAATGAGTCATTACTAACTGATGTATCTTGAAGCAAATTTAGATATAAATAATAGCTTATCTTTTATTTTTCTCATTCATTGGACTGCGGCTATGCTAGAATACCACCTTGAAGGGTTTTAGTTGGACAGATTGACCCAATACTTTTTTTTTAAAGTCTGGTACTTATTCTATTGGTCTCTTTTGCTGAAACACCAAATTATGGGGATGTAAACAAACCAACACCAGTTAAGCAGTGGGAGGAATAAACATAGACACAAAGACACACATATACAATGGGCTTCCACACAATCTCTGTCTATCCAATTCACTCACAAAGCATTGGTCAGCCCAGCTCAGGGCTATAGTAGAAGACACTTACCCAAGGTGCTGCGCAGTGGGACTGAACCCAAAACCACATGGTTGCAAAGCAAGCTTCTTAACCATACAGCCATGCCTGTGCCTATAATACATTCAGTTAAAAAGACTTTGGGTGGTGGTCTGTGTCTTACAAGCAGCTTTCCATCTTCATACTATCTAGGTCTCTTTTTTAACTCACTGTATCATGAATTCACTTCAAAATACATCATTAATAAAGACTTATTTTATCTACATGTTTCTTGATGCCTCTATATTTGTGTTTTAACCAATAAATAGTGAGTTCTACTGTGTACATTTGGAAATATAATGATATGTTCTAAAAATTCTTCAATAACATTTCATAAAATTAAAATCCAAAAAAGAGAACAAATGACATATATTTCAATTAAAAAGAAAAAAAAAAATGAAAATTGCTTGTGAAAGATTTCTTGCACAAGTTTTGGTCTTATCCTAGAAATAAAAATTTAATGGTAAGATATCTGAAAATGTTCTTTATCTTTAAATATCAATGAAAACCATGTGGCAAACAATAGTGAAAATGAAAAAAATATATGTATATATAAATATATATATAAGCATTTGCAACTGAAGCGATGAGAAGCTTGGTGCAATATTGCAACTTTTCTTAGGAAAACAGCAAGAACAGAAACATACAGATACACACATTATGAGGTCAGAAGTGTAACCCCACATTATGGTTATAAAACTGTGATAGCTTCACAGTATTATCAACAAATATATCAGGAAAAAAGAAAGAAAAAAAATCTAATAGGACTGACTAAAATTTCAAATAGAACTGCAATGAAATGATTGCAGATTTAATTCATCTGTATATGATAATAATCTTATTTAGAATTAGTAAATGGAATGTGAATTTGCTGGAGAGCGTAGGTACGATAGTAATTGTAAAATTGTTAGCCTCTATGAAACTAAAAGCATATGCAGCAGCTAGGGGCTGATCTTGGTATCAAGCTTCTCAAAAGCTGAGTCATTAGTAGCAGAAGTAATCAAGTTGGTGCAGTTAGTTTCCTAACTTGATACCATCTAAAATCTGCATGTTGAAATAGCTAAATTGTAAATAATATATGAAATAAAACCTTAAAACAATAAGCTGAACAATAATGTTCAAAACTTACTGAAAGAAAACACTTTCAGGGCTTTTACAATGCAAACTGATTTCTTAGGTGTGCTAAATGCTTTATTATTATTATTACAGCTATTAAGAATTGAATGATTTAAAAACCCAGGAGAAACTATAAATGATGATTTCCAACTCAGTTTCTAATTACACTATCCTCATCATTTAATGTCTGTTTTTCCATGCTGGCATTGTTTGGATGGTTTTACAGGAGCTGACTAGGTAGAGGACTATGCCAAATGCCAATATCTGCTTTGGCATGGTGTCTATAGCTGGATGCCTTTCCTAACAACAAAAACTTCACAGAGTGCACTGGGTGCTTTTTCCGTGGCACTGACACTAGTGAGGTTACCAAGTAACTCGAAAGACAGGACCCCTTAACTGAGGGAGGTGGCTTTATGCCAGGTGATGAGAGATTAAAGTATGATAGAGGGACAGAAATAGATGCCTTGCAGTAAAGGAGATACATGTCTACCCCAGTTGGAAAAGGTGAGAAGATGGTGGTGAAGAAGTGTTGCTAAATGTATGTTAGTCAAATTTTAACTTTTAGGATTGAAAATCAAATCCAGGTTTAGCTTTTAAAAGACTGTCATTACAAATAGTTACCCCAAATAATACTTTGTTTTTATTTAAATACTTATCTATATCAATGGAGTTTGGGTAACCAAGTTCATTAAATGCACTGGCCAGTTCTCTATCCAATACAGTCTTGTTTACTGTAATGGTACAATTTTCACACTGAACTTTATCAGATGAAAGTCCATTTGTTAATGATTGCTGAATCTAAAAACATAATACAGTTCTGACTGTGCTTGGTAGGTGCTGCACTGAATAAATGGCTATGGTGTCAGTCCACTAGTTAAAGTTCTGTTAGTATCTCATCACTAAATCATCCTTATCACCACTAACTGGCATTAGATGAAGTGAAGTACTTCAGAAGATAGTGTGTTGCATTATCAATTCATCATGGGTTCAATTCTACAGTAGATGTTTTGCTGTGTGTATTTCAACAGCACAATTCTATAGTAGGTGTTTTGTTGTGTATTTGGACAATCCAGTTCTACAATAGGCATTTCGTTATGTATTCGGATGGTTGAGGCAGACCAATATCCTCTCCAAAGAAAGCTTTATCCTTCATCTGCTTAGTGCCATGAAACTTGGGAGGTAGATATAGTCTTTCATTTGGTTTACACCACTATCTGGCCCTTGGCTGCTTTTAGCAGAATTCACTGTTATAAGCATTCAGATTATGTCTTCGGTCTAAAGAGTAACCAGATAAGTTGATGAGGCACTGCTTCCCACTGTATGGAGGCACTGGAAAAGGTCAGTGACACAACTCTTCCTCTTCTAAGCCATAAAAAATTAGAAAAGTCCATAATTAAGCACTAGTTCTTAAAACCCCTTCAAGGTTTAGAAGATATTTACATATTTTTTATTTCACTAGATAGCCAATCATGTAATTAGAGAGAATTAAGGAAATAATGTGGGACGAAGTTAATTGGAAACTAACAATATTTTACACTAGTGACATAGAGTATTTTCTGTCATGCCCTTAAAATAACCCAATAACATTATTTTACAGATGCTTTGATACAATCTATTTTCTCAGAGTTTGACTTTATTGTCAACTAAAATTTAGTATTTATTGAATAAAAAACAAAACACAAACAAACAAACCCCATCATCAAATTGTATCTTTGTCCAATCAGATCACCATTTATAATTGGTAGTCATGCAAAGAAAAGCTTGAGGGTGGGATAAAGTGAGAATAATTTGGAAAATAATGCAAAATATTTTCTAAAGATTTCAAGAAACTAAGTAAAGAAAAAAAAAAAAGATTGCTCATGTTTTGAAAGCACAAGTACAAAAATAAGGAAATGAAGCTAAATGAAAATATTGGTGGGCAAAATATTGGCTTGGCAGTGTCAACCTTTGATGAATGTACAAAAGCAAAAGGAAAAAAAAAAAAAAAGGGAAATGAAAGAAACACTGACACTCAAACTTTGGGGCTGGGGGTGGAATTTACTCCTATCTTTTTTTTTTTTCTTTCTCTTTGTAAGGTTTTCTTTCAGTCCCCTACATGCATATTATCTACTTGGCTGACTCACAAAATGCAATTCCTACCAATCTAGTTGGCCAGATAATTTAGTTTGAATTAATAATATTGATGTTTAGACATTCCATGCTAAATTGCATTAAAGTTGGCTAAGACAATACATAATGAGGACAGCTAAACGGAAAAGCAGCTTTAGCAATTTAAAATTGTAAAACTCTCATCTTAGGTTTTTCTGTAAAGCGAATGGAAGCTGTGAAATAGGAACCTGTGGTGAAGACAGGGCATATTGGCAAAGGGGGGAAATATGGAAGGAAAAAAAAAAAGGCTTTTGCATACAAGTCTAAATTTTAAATATGGACAGTAATTGAAGTATTGAAAAAAAAAAAGGGGGGTGGGTACATTTAGCAAGCAAGAAATAAATAGCTAGAACTATGTTAAAACTGGCAAAAAATATTTTCTTTAAGCACCAAGTTTAATTTTAAAATACATTTTGCTTCAGTGCATTAAATCAAAAAGATTAATTTTCCCTAATAAAAACTTCTTTGGGCTGTTCCTTGTGATTTCTTTGTTGAACTGACTTTGAAGAATAGCCTTGAGTGCCAATTCAAATTTCTATATTGATTATTTATCAAATTGAATAAAAGAAAAATAAATGTGAAAATTCCTCCGTAACAAGAACCTAAGAAAGACAAGATTATCCTCAGCAAGTATTGTCAAGAAACTCAACCTGCAACTGAAATCAATTGATTAGTAAAATAGAAAATAACAGCTTAACTGAAAATAATAGGATTTTTATTTGCTGTTCAATTTAACGACAATAGAGATGTACTGATACTCCACCTAGCAAACATCTTTTCTCTAATCAGATATTCTACAAAAGAAAACTACCAAATTTGACAGTTCCTGTCCATTATAACCAATCTGTTTTCACTAAATAAATCAAACAGTTCAGTAATGTAGCAAAGAAAAATACCAATTTTATTAACAGCAATACAAACCAATCAGTTTGGTGAAGAGAAAGACCAATAGGTATTGAACTTTCTAAAATCAATAAGCCTTTCTTGATGGATTAATATAAAAACAATCAATAGAGGAGGATGCTACACTACATTTAATGTTACTTTCTATATACAACCTCAAAACAAAATGGAAATTAAAAATAGTTACCATATGATTATCAATATATAGCTTTTTACAGCAGAAATACTAACTGTTGTTGCTCTTAATTAACATGAACTATAAAATAACAGATAGTTATAAACAATATGTAAGCAGATGCACACAATATGATGAACAAGTGAACAGCGACATCTAAGGAAGGTTTCAGACCAAGAACTTCAAAATCAACAAAATTGTGTAATTAAAGACAACTAGGAGTGGAAGGAACACAAGCTATAAGATGATATATATATATATATATATATATATATATTTAGTAAGGAAAATATTGAAATGAAAATAATTAGATTGAATTACTTGTTTTAATTAGTATATTTACTAGCTCAGCAATCAATTTCACAGAATAATAACAACAAATCTGGAAAATTACTTTTCAACATGGTACATGCCAATTTCTAATTGTCCCCCATGAAACTTAGCTTGCTCATGTTAATACCACCAATTTTTGATTACCACTGAAGAAACTGGATATATTATAACCCCTACTTGAGAGAACAGATCTTAGATTAACCAACAAAAGCTAAAGTGGGGAAAAGAGGTAAGAACCAATGACCAAACACTAAGCTCATGATTCTTAAAATAATTTAATGTAACTACAAATACTTGAAATTCTAACAAAAAGAAAGCTTGAATCCTGGGTCTATAATGGAAACTTACATTGAATCTGGTTCATAGCTATGATAGGAACTTGTATGACAAGCTTACAATGAACCATAGCTCAAAGATGGTAGATTACACCAATATTACAATTTTATGAAGAGAACTTACAGTGAACCACAACTATATGATGGGTACTTAGTCCTCTTACACAAATAAATCCCTAGAGGTTAGTCAACAATATTTACCTGTCTCAAAATGATGCAGTATGTTTATTTCTCTCTAATATCTGTCATTACAATATACAGGTTCATAAACAATGAAACAAACACGATAGTATGCTAGTAAGTTATACAATATTTTCCTTCTCTATATACATTACAGAGCTTACATAATTGGTACACTTATTGAGAGAAAAACATTCAAATACAATCTACACATGGAAAATCTGATCTAAGAACTAGTGGTTCTTGGCTTTGTTTCTAGTCATTTTTACACATTTTAGTAAAGTACATCTTAGAAGACTAAACCAGATTAAGATCAATTCCATCACAGGCTGAAAAATAACCACATAATCCAGTACTACCTGCTCCTGGATGAGTCAACAGCTGACTAAACTAGCCCCTATAGAGCTTGCCCAACAAGGGCATCTAACAGGATGAAAAACAAAACCAGCCAAACGTGAATGAGTTCCTTCAGAGACAATGATACCCATATCCTGGTGCCAATGGAGTTACCAAGTTCAATACAAACTTGAATGGAAATGATACCAATATGTAATTCTATACCAGACAGGTCAAATAGATAAAGAAAGACATCAAGATTGAGAGAGGCGGGGGGAAAAAAATCGGTAAAAATAAAAATTCAAATGCCCCAATGGTAGAAAATATGCTATGGAAAAATGGAAATGTAAAAAGTGACTTTCTACTTGGTTGTATGAACTGGTGAGAGCATCAGCACAAACTGTTTAGCAATTTCTCTGTCATCTTCTGAAGTAAGAACTACATGTGATGTCCTAAATATCAAGACAATCTAAATCACACTCCAAAATATATCTATAAAAAAATGTGATAGCTATCACTTCAATGTTCAAGAATTCTTTGATCAGCAATCCTTGTGCTAAATATGTTTGTAAAGCCAGAGATGAATAGAATGCATGATTCTTTTCCTATTGCAGAAATAACTAGAGCTGTGATAAATATAATTTGTAATAATGCTAACACAGGCATGCTAGCTTTCTTTGTATTTCTGGAATGAAGGGGGAATGAATGGCACTCCCCACCCCCCCAAAAAACAACAACAATACAAATAAAATTAAATTAAAAAATTGGAAACACTAATAATTCTTACTGCTATTTTAACAAACCTTATTGTAGAACATTTATATTATAACTATAGGATTAATTTAATTTTTGACTGAATTTCTTGTGTTAATTAAAACCTAAGTGCTAAATGGCTGGGATAGAAATCAACAGAGAAGGAAGCTTTAAATTAGCGAGTGCAAAGCTTTTTTTGGACAAGGGATGAACTGCAAGTGCATAAGCACTTACAGGGACACAAACTGAGAAAAATAACAAATCTTTAATTTTACACATTCAATAGTTAATGCAGCTTATATTAAATTACTGTTTTGCTGTTATGGCTTAAGCCATTATTTTTGTATGGGCTTTTAAGAGAACTCTAACAGCAGGAGGGGGCTCTCAAATTTTAATGTGAGCGAGATTTTAACTGTGGGAAAAGGATTCCTCACCCATGCTTTAAGTGTTTGCTTAACCTGCTAGAAATGGCAGATGACACCCTACCATTTATATATATTTTACTCCACTGGCACCACCAAAATTGAACAATCTTGACGTTAATGGTGTGAAATTGTTATGACTTTTTGGACG
>JAOPUL010004099.1:116650125-116663937 GCA_027564515.1 Octopus rubescens
AAGACACCCTTCGGTCATGAATGACCATGGGTTTGCACCTAGAAAGCTTCCCTCTTAGGCACAAGGCTGGGCAAGGTTGTTTGTGGAAGACCACCAGTCGCCCATGCATACCAGTCTCCCCTCTCCATGCCACAGATGTTGTCCAATGGAAAGGCTTTGGGTCGATAAGACTTGGCACCAGTGACGTCGCAACTCATTTCTACGGCTCACTGAACTGGAGCAACGTGAAATAAAGTGTCTTGCTCAAGAATACAACACACAGCACTGTCCGGGAATCGAACTCACAACCTCACAACCATTGGGCCATGGTCCTTATATATATTCTGTATATATAATTATAAGCTTTTAAGCTTATGAGTGATCACCGTGTATAAAGAAAATATTCTAATAATGGGACATATCAACCGTGAACGGAAACAAGTAGGTATTGGTACCCGCCATCTAACACAGAATATGCAGACGTTTGTTTGTTTACACAACACTATGAAATTATAGTTCTTAATTCTAACGGAATGGGCCGGTATGTAGTTCGGTGTAATTGGTCAGCGCACTTATCGCGTATATAAGATGTGTGGTTTCGATCCCCACAGATACCAATGCCTATTTTATTTTCCGTTGAGGGGTTTATATGCCCCATAATTAGAATATTTTCTTTATACACAATGGTCGCTCATAATTGATGGCTTATAATTATTATTATTTACAGAATGTTCAAGGCGGTGAGCTGGCAGAATCGTTAGCGCACCGGGAGAAATGCTTAGCAGCAATTTTTCCGACTTTACGTTCTGAGTTCAAATGCCGCCAGGGTCAACTTTGCCTTTCATCCTTCAAGGGTCGATAAAGTTAGTACCAGTTACAAACTGGGGTCGATAAAAATTGACTACTCCCCTCCCTCAAAATTTCAGGCCTTCGTGCCTAGTATAGAAAGGATTATTATTTTTACTATTAGCCATGTCTTTAGAGATGAGGATGTTTTAATATCTACAAGTTGTTTTTTCTAAAGATGAAGTTAAAATCAATCATCTTTTTATCGTTAAATATTGTTACTTCGTAGATATGATGTAAATATTGAAAATTATTAGAATTATCATCATTGTTTAATGTCTACTTTTCTAAGCTAGCATGGATCAAATGGAATTCATTGAGGCAGATTTTCTACAGCCAGTCCGTTTTGGCTTGGTTTCTACGGCTGGATGCCCTTCCTAACGCCAACCACTCCATTGAGTGTAATGGGTGCCTTTTACGTGTCATCGGCACAGGTGCATTTTACGTGTCACCGGAACAGGTACTTTTTATGTGTCACTGGCATGGGTGCCTTTTACACATCACCAGCACAGGTGCCCTTAACGTGTCACCGGCACGGGTGACTTTTGTGTCACTGGCACAGAGGTGCCTTTTACACGTCACCGACATTGACCACGACTATGATTTCCCAAAGTGCCATGCAGTGAGACTGAATCCAAAATCAGATGGTCAGGAAGTAAACTTCTTAACCACACTATCATGTCTGCACCTTTTAAAAAAACTGAAGCGGGGTTAATTATTATAGTTATTGACACTTCTTAAACCCCACTGATGTTCTTTAGTCAGCAAAGTAGCTAAGATTGCTCATTAAAAATTAAAGTCAAGAGATGACAAGGATTTTATCACTAGACTTGTGTCTAATTTACATTAAAAACTGTGATGGTATTAGAGTTATAAAGAAGCATACGAAATACAAAACTATTTGCATGAATAAGCTTCTTTTCTGATATCTATCTATAAATAGATAGACATATAAACATCTAGATAAACATATAAATATCCATTCTACTATAGGCACAAGGCCTGAAATATTCAAGGAGAGAGAGAGCTAGTCAATTATATCGACCCCGATGCTCAACTTGTACTTATTTCATCAACTCCAAAAGGATGAAAGGCAAAGTCAACTTCAGGAGAATTTGAACACTCAGAACGTAAAGACAGACAAAAATGCTGCTAACGATTCTGCCAACTCACCATCTTATATAAACATATAAAATATATAAAAGTATATATATATATATACACACATACACACATGCATTTACACATAAATACACTCATTATATATATATATAAAATGTAATATTACTTCCAATTAAAGAAAACTTAACCTGTAGTTTTGCTTTGACCTAAACAATCAGTCAGGAGTTCTACTTAGATCAAAAATAGTTATATTGAATTCTGTAAACAGCAGATAAGGTGATATGTAGTGTTCAGGACAAATCCAAAAAGTAGATATTGTATAAGCCTATTTGTCTAATCACATGAGGTTGGCAAGACCAGCTGGCTGACTTGTCAACTACACTTGTTTTGATTAAGTCTGTTAGTTCACTGAAAATTATAGCCATGGACAGATTGAAAGAGGCAAACATATGTATGTTTGGATCTTCAATTTCTCCATAAGTTACAGAGAAAACAAAATAGCACACATCACAGAATCATAAACAATACACAGATCAATTATACAACAAAAGGTGTATACACACACACACACACACACACACACAAATATATGCAAATGAATGTTTACAGCTTACAGATTGAACTATGCTACAGATTGTGACAATTTGTAGCTGAGCTACAAGTCAACAAATCGTCTGCTAGCTCAGTGCTTTTGAATTCCTCTGGAATTAAAATTCCTTTACTTGCAAAAACAAGCAAGGTTTACTATCAGGGAAAGCATTTGACCTTAAAAATACTGCCTCAAGTAACTCCCCATCTAATCCTTGCTAGTATGGAAAAAACAGACATTAAATGAAAGAACAAATGAATACACACACACACACGTGTGTGAATGCATACATACACTTTGATCAAAGCCACTTTTTCATGCTTGCATGGGCTGGAGTGAGTTTACTGAGGAAAATTTTCTATGGCCTGATGCTCTTTCTGTCACCAACCCTAAACTGTTTCCAACCAAGATAATATTACCTATGGCCAGACATGTTTTCATAGAAGATTGGAAATGAATGACAGTGACAATCATTTACAATGATCACATGATGTCAAGACAAGGAGACAAACATACACACCCACACATATACAAATATACATACGATGAAAGGATGAAGGGCAAAATTGACTTCAGGAGAATTTGAACACTCAGAACGTAAAGACAGACAAAAATGCTACTAATCATTTTGTGTGGCACCCTAACGGTTCTGCCAACTCACCACCTTATATAAACATATAAAATATATCTGTTTTAAATAGCTGTCATAATTATATATATCACTGACAATTATATTATCAAACGAATGATTAAATGTGTTAGATTTTGTTTATCTTATTAGATTTATAAAAATGTGACCACATATTCACCTACTTTTAACTGCATTAACCTAAATACATCTTGGTAAATAACAAATGACTGTTTAGTGTATAAGATATGTTAAGTTAGTGAATCTACACATATGTAGCACAAGGATAAATAGGGTTGGTTTTCAACACTAGACTTCATAACGACTATGTCAGAAACGTCTATTCATTACTAACTCATTATCTTAATTTCATCATCAACAAGACATTTCACATCTGCTTTTCCATGCTGATATGGGTTGGACAGTTTTCTGAGGCAGTGTTTTACAGTCTGCCTTCCCTACTGCCAGCCTTTAAAGTTGTGTCTTATGACATGCAGGGATATAGTGTACCTATTCTAAAGTTGGGATACACATGGTAACTCATTATCTCAATGTTTATACTATTAAGCCTGAAACACCAAACTTTTTTTTTTATTAGACCCACCCTGGTTAGCCCTGATCAAGGGTTTTCCAGCCATGACCATCCTATCTTTTCTTTTCAGACAAAGTTTATCTAGAACTATGTTATCCAATGTCTTTGTTTTGTTTTTTTAAAGGTGGTAGAGTGTAACTTGGGGGAAAATTTGGCTTCATTTCTAGCAGATCAAACAACCATGTAAAGACCACCCTCTCATTGGTTAATACACCTAATTGTGATTTCTCTTGGGGATTTTCTCTAATAATGGAAAGGGGATAAGGTGTGTGTGTGCAAGCACACACGTTTAGGAAATTGAAGGAAGTGATTTTAGAAAAGAAAAGGTTTCAGTGAATGCAAACATTGAGAACCATTGAATAACAGGATGTGTGAAGGGTAGGTAACAGCTGTATAATGTAATATACACTGAAATAAATGTGTTTATGGTCGAGTTGCTTGAGCATCAGGTCACAGATCCAACACAGTCAAAGCCTTTGTGTTTTGTCCATAAACAATGCATATTAAATTTCTGACTTTAGCTGAAAAACAACTATTGTTGTTGCTGTTTTTTAGCTCCACACCAGCCTGAATGGAGGAGGCCAATGAGCAAAGGTAGTCCAGTTGTGACCATCCAGTTTTGCTTTTGTTGTCTAAATGGTGAATTGGTAGAGTCGCTGGAGCATTAGATGAAATGCCATGTGCTATTTATTCTAGGTTCTTGTACTGAGTTCAAATTGCTCTCAGGATGACTTTGCCTTTTAATCTTCTGGGGTTGATCTATTCAACCTACTATAAATAACAGCCAAATCTAACCTGAAACCATACCTTTATCATTGGTTACCTGTGATGCTCAGATTTTTGTAACTGAGTTTCTACTCAATGATAACACAATGTCTTATATTCTAATCCAAAGAAAAATATTTGGGGAAATGTGTTTAAAATATAAGTATTGTATCTGGTTTAAATATTTTATTTCCGACAAAAATCAAGATTTTTCAAAACACCCAACACCTCCTTGAGATCACAGTTTTCCCAAGGGAGTGCTACTGTTTTTTTTAAGAACCACTGATCTAAATGAAAAGTTAATAGCCTATCCTTAGCTTCAGGCTAACACTCCCCTGTAAATGGTAAAATACACTTGCCCAAAATGCCATGTAGTGAGATCAAATGAAGGATGTGCTTGAGAGGCTGCATCCAATGGGGCACTGGCACAGTGCAATTGAGATTAAATCTATAAACACAATAACAACCATATGTTTATTAAACATATTTTTATCCTTGCTGAGAATATAAAAAGCCCATGTTTAAAGCAGTATCACTATAGTTTCTCAGCAACTTTTGTTTTTTAATCACATAATCAGTTTGAAAAGTGTTGTACCTATGGTTCTTTTATTTTTTCAGGGCTACTGGTAGTGGTAGAGTCCCAATAACCTTAAAGAAATAATAAAAAAAAACGGTCATGGGTGCTGGTTTTCCTCCCTTACTAAACAGTAAACAAGAAAATGTATGTATGTGGTCACTGTTTGTGATAGCAATTTCTGTATGGAATGCTCTCAACTAAGATAAAGGGTCAAAAGTTGATGAGAAAAGGAAGTGAATTTTTAAAAAAATGTTTTTGAATTGTATTTTCTAGAAATGTAATTCCATCATCTATAAATTCTGTTGTTTGGGAGAGAGAAAAAACATTCAAGTTATGACCATCCCAAACTCTATGGCAGAAAGAGAAATTTTAAAGCAAAAATATTTTTGAATTCTATTTACAAGATATTTAAATTTGGTCATCTATAAAGTATGTTGTTGTGGAGACATAGGTGAACTGGGATAGAACAACATTCCAGTGAATTCAAATTTTAGACCATCCCAAACATTTCAGGTGTCAGCCAATGTGAACATCCTGTGTTTGTTTTTTAAAAATTTTGTGAGGGTGACTAGATGTTGACACCCCCTTTGATTCATGCAAATTCCTTTTATTGTATTTAGGTCAAATATTTAACATCAAATTTCTGGCTATTTGTAGATTCATCAATGCTCTTTCAAGGCTAATGGCAAAACAATGAACAGTGCTTTCATTGGAATATCATTTAGAATTTTACTTCTTTTGATAGTACAGGGTGGTCCGAAAGTCTTGTCACCCCTACATATTGTTTTAACTTCACTGCAAAATTTGGCAAACCAGCTTCTCTGAAGACGACGATGCTGCAATGGGAACATAATTGATCCTGTGAGAAACAGTTTAAGGACAAACTGATGACAGGACGACCCTTAACGCGAAGGGACACATGTGTAGAGGTAGAGGCATCTGTGCTACGATCACCCAAGAAGTCACTACGAAAACGGTCTTCCGAGCTAGGAATTCCTGAAACCACAATGTTAACACACATGACAAAAGGATCTTGATCTGAAATCTATTGTTCTTACTTTTTGGTAGGGGGTGACAAAACTTTCGGACCACCCTATACAATACAAACAAATCCATAACTGTAAACACAAAATCCAGATCACAAATATAGCTTAAATTCTTATAGAAATGCCTAAGGCAATATACTGAACTAAACACCACCAAGAAGAACTAGTTAAACCCAAACCATGCTATGACATTAAAGGAAATATAAGAAGGATAAAATATCAAGTGTATTGTATGTGTGTTTATGCTCAAACGTACACATAAACAAGGGTACCAATACAGGGTCATTTAACCGGCATGAAATAGGAGCTAATCAGAGGCAAGAGCGCAATCCAACTTTTATTTTTTATATATTTTTTGTTTTTGTTTGGTCTGTAGAAAGGAGTAGTGGTTTTTCCCCCCTCATTCACGGAAATTGATATGGTTTCATTTTGAACAGTAGTAAGGGTAAAGATGTGCAAAGAATGAATTTCAAAGATGACATTCTAAGGATTAAGGGTTGCATCTCAAAGTGATTAGTGCCAGTCTTGGAGGCATGAACATTACATGGGTGGCGAAAGGAAAGCTAAGTAAAGGCTGCTTGAGTGGAGATGGCACAAAACCAAGCAGCTATGAGAAGCAGGCACCATAGTAGTACTGTAGAAAAAGAAATAGAGAGAAGAGATAGCATATCTATGGGCTACGGCTTGGAGTGTGTTGGCAAGCAACTTTACATGTGGTAGTAAATAGACAGTAGGATTCCTTGGCCTTCACCTGATCTTTGTAGAGGGTTAGTAGTTGTTGGAAACTAAAATATTTTCTATCTCTGAAATGGATTTGTAGCAACCATGAAGGTTTCTAGTTGTGCACTGCTCGTGTTAAGGGATGAGGTGTGATGTTTATTTTGTTTTTTTTATATGTACAGTGACTGTGTCTTTCAGCTCTTGAAGGAGACTAGTATGACTCTAGTGAAGGAAGTTTACAAGGGATCTGCAGGTTTAGCATCAACTGTCTAAGTTACATGTGGATGATGCTTGAGTGTGTAAGGGTAAGTAAGAATGAAGGAGTGTAGGAGTGGGTGTTGCTGGAAGAGTGTGAGAAGTGAAATTGAATCTTGGAGTACATCTGAGTTGATAAGGTGTGAGTCTGGGAGAGCTCCATCAGCACATATTACAGAGGTGTTCTCTGGTAGGAATACATTAATCCTGAGATGCATACTAGACATGGATAAATGCTTGGCTGATGTTGGGTATAACATGTTTCCTTTAAATTTCTCAGAGCAAAGGCCCATTTGGCAAGTGACATAGGAGTGTCGGTCTCCAGCTGATATTGCATTATGCAAGTTATACTGGTAGTCATTAAAAGATTGAGACAGATTTAAGATGTTGGACAAACGTTTAATTAATGGCTGTCTTCATCAGCTTTGAGATCTTTGAAGTGAATGCAATTGGATGACAGTTGGCAGGATCAGAAGAGTTACCCTTCTTTGGAATTGGACACACTATAGCATGCTTCCCAAGCCCAGTATACATTGTGTGGGCATGAGAGAGAGAGAGAGAGAGAAAGCGAGAGAGCGAGAGAGAGAGAGAGAGAGAAAGCGAGAGAGAGAGAGAGAAAGCGAGAGAGCGAGAGAGAGAGAGAGAGATAGTAGTTTGGTGAAGATAGAGGCTAGCTCTGGGGTACATAGTTTGATGATAATAGAAGGGACACTGTCAGGGCCAATGACCCTGTTGATTTCAAGCAACCAGAAGTGCTTTTGTATGGTGATTAGCTTGGTAGAGTGGAAAGGCAGTTTTGAAGCTTGTTTACCTGACATGTGTAGCATTGAATTGAATGCAAAGTGGGTAGGAAATGTAGAGAAGAGGAAAGGATTCCTAAAAGTAGGGAGATACCCTTCAGGAAAGGAACCAAAAATATTGGCTGTTGCTTGGAGGGTGGACTGTGTGATTCACAGAAGCATAATTTGTAGTTTGGGTGATTTCTCCAACCCCTGTTGATAGCCTCAATGGCTGCTAGTGAAGCACTGGCTGTGTGTAAGATGTGAAGAGACATGAATAAGAGGAGAGTTTAGGTTACCCACCTAGCTGTTTCTGGCAGGCTAGGGATGAAGCACTTCATGGAAAAGATAACATAGAACTGGCAGACCTCCAACCAATCAGCTAATCTGAAGAGCTGTAAAGTCCAAGAGATGAGTGGATAATTGCAATAATGTAGTGGTTGGACAACCCAAATGGTGCAGCGGTTGTGACACAGTTTGGTAGAAGTTGGTTTTGGAGGTGAGAAAGAAATCTATGGTGTTTGAAAAATGTGAATGTTCTCTGGAAATGCACATAGGGGATAAAACTAATTGGTGTAGAGAGTGCAGGATTGCAAAAAATTTGGTTTTTGACCAGCAACATCAATATGGGATGAGGGAGAGCCAATAAGTGTTGTGAAGTCCCTGGCACAGGAAGAGATATGATTGAAAACTTCTACACTTTACTGTTCTTTCTCCCTTCTTGCTGAAGAACAAAAAGGGTTGATTTGACTTTTTTTTTTTCATTTCTTTTTTTTACCTCCACAAAATATTTGATACTATGTTCAGTTTTAGGGCAAGAAAGTAAAATTTAAATACCAAGAGAGGAAGCAACTTATCAGCCACTAAAACTGAATGAAAATCAAACCATTGAAATACATTTCACCTCATCCATAGAGAAACAAGGCCAACCTGGAGCCAAGCAGCAGAAGCAACAACTAATCAAGTAATTTATAGTATTGAGATCAATATCCAGTCAAAGTTATCTTAGTCTTTAAAAAAAATAAAAAAAAAGAAAAGTTAAATAAGATTTCTGGCATTGCTCCAGCATGGCTAGAGTGCATTGAGTTCTTTGCAGTAACCCAACAAGAAAAACAATTTAATTATTCTACAGTAAGAAATGATTAAATTAACAGCAACCCTTATCAAACGGTTCTTAATACAGCCATTTTGCCTTGAACTAAAACTTAAGCACAACTTAGCTGCTTTTGTTTTCTTTTTTTATTTTTTATCAATTCTCATTTAACTTTGGAATGTTATTTATGTGTTCATATAAGTCTTTGCTTTTACTATTACACAATTTATTTTTTGTTTTAATTTATTACTAAACACATCACAAAAGGTCAACAGCTAGAAAAAGATCTGCATAATCTGAGATATAAAAATAAAAAAAATATTAAATTAGAAAAATAAATGAATAAAAATTAAACCACTGACAACAGTTTCTCATCCAGAATAGAATTGTCTTCATTATTCCAGACAGTAAAGTAAAGCTATATCCACTTCCTTTATCCTCTATCATTTTATAACATATCTAATCTTAGCTTATTTTGCTTTGCTTTCCATGCAAGCTTAATAGCTCAACAAACTGCTAATATAACACACTAGTTCACTTATAAGTATGTATCTAACAATCACACTCGTTAGCCTGCTTTCTTCCCCTCTCCCACCTCTCTCTAGCCATTACTGCTCATCTGCTCAGATTTTCCTTCATTGAAAACATTGAAAATCAAATATCAGCAATGAAGGATTAAGAATAAAAAATTGTTTTAAAAAAAAGTGCTTCCTGCCATTCCAAAATGGTTTGTTTTGAAGTTGTTCTTGAAACAATCATTGTAAAATTTATGATAGCAAAACAGTGAATTAAACAAGGCATACAATACCAATGCTGTTACCAATGTTTCCTCTAAGTTTTTGCTGTGGTGTGCAAATTGTGTCATTCTTTGCAAAATATGTGAGTAACCACCTTTAACCCTTTAGCCTTTAAACCAGCCACATCTGCCTCGAATATTCTACCTGTTTTATGTTCAAACCAGCCAGATCTTGCCTCTCACACCTACCAAAACTATGTCATTCTAAAAATAAACATCATCGAAATGTTGAAGGTATGAGATAATGTATAATTAATTCAAAACAATATGAATAAATAAGCTTTACATTCGACAGAGTAATCTGAATGCTAAAAGGTTAATATGATCATCATCATTTTGACATCTACTCTTCCATGGATCAAATAAGACTGCATTGGGGCAGAGAGTTTCTACAGCCGGATGTCCTTCCTGATGCCAACCCTCATCTGTTTCCAAGTAAAGTAATAATCCCCCAGTCTACTTCAAAATGAACATAACCACTTTTCTGCTCTTCTATGGATTAAACAGGTTTATATTATATAGCCTTTTCCCTAGATTTGTCATATCTAGGGGGAAAAAACCTTCCAACTTTCTGAAAATTTAACCTATTTATGTCCAATTATTCTCTCTTTGTTCTATCTCTCTCACTCTCTCTAGTATACTTCCCCACAACCAATTCATGACAGCACAATTGGATCATCACTACTCAACAGGGTGTTTCTTGATGTGCTAAAAGTAACAGCCAAATCTTTCAATGGTTTGATTTTCATTCAGTTTTAGTGGCTGATAAGTTGCTTCCTCTCTTGGTATTTAGATTTTACTTTCTTGCCCTAAAACTGAACATAGTACCAAACATTTTGTTGAGGTAAAAAAAGAAAAGAAAAAAAAATAGTCAAATCAACCCTTTTTGTTCTTCAGCAAGAACAGTAAAATGTAAAGTTTTTCAACCATATCTCTTCCTGTGTCACAACACTTATTGGCTCTCCCTCATCCCATATTGATGTTGCTGGTCAAAAACCAAATTGTTTGCAATCCTGCATTCTCTACACCAATTAGTTTTATCCTCTATGTGCATTTCCAGAGAACATTCAAATGTTTCAAACACCATAGATATCTTTCTCACCTTCAAAACTTACTTCTACCAAACTGTGTCATAACCTCTGCACCATTTGGGTTGTGCCATTCAGAAAGTCCCACAGGCTACAATTTACCCATGACCATTCAACTACCTAGAAATATGCAATCAATTTTCAGCATGTCCCTACTTTAGTTTTCTTAAAAAAGTAAAGGGCACTGTGAATAACGCAGCACTTGAGACAACACTATTGCTTAAAAAGACAGGATGGTCATGGCTGGAATGCCTTTATCATGTCTAAACTGTTAAGGCCCAAACTGGAACTTAACAAGATTAGATTGTGTTATACACCAGGCATACATTGATGTTGGAATGCTTTTGGAAGTATGCCAACACACTTCAAAACTTGACATAAGCAAACAACTTAGGCCTCCTTGCAGGTGAACAATGATTGACATGTAAAGACTGTTTAATCAACAGTTAACTATGTGTTGGACTGGCTAGACTTCACATCAATACTACAAAAACAATGTTTTGGTGTTTCAATATGGACATATGAACACTGCTGTGAGATTGGTGACAGTCTCCTCAAAGTAGTGGCCAGCTCTGTTTACATTCTTCTTTTTTATTTTTGTACCAAGTATCATTGGTTAAACATTTCTGATGGAACAATTACTGGTTACTTGCATTTCCAATGGCAGGAGTGACACGGGAGTGTCTACACAATTTGGGTGGAATAAATATCACAACAATTTAATGGTAACCTCTTACTGATGTGTATTTCTCCAATATCCATATACACACATGTAAATATATGTGCATACATACAAATATATATATACACACATACATATAAATATATATACACTCACAAGCATCCATATCTGTATATATATATATATATATATTAAAGTGTCCTTAGATGCGAGTTCCCACTCTACCTCACTGTATGTGTCCTCAGAAGCAAGTTCCCACTCTACCTCGCTGTATGTGTCCTCAGATGTGAGTTCCCACTCTGCCTTGCTGTAGGAGGTTCCCACCCCCAGCCTATTTGTTCCTGGTTCTTATGTCTGTCTGCCACTGATCTATAGGTCTTGTCTATGTCTCATTCGTCCCTGCTCTATATGTCCGTCTGTTTACCAATTGCCTGTGGGGTGCCACGTAAAAGCACCAGCATCGAGAGTCCGGTGCTGGTGGCACATTAAAAGCACCTAGCACACACTGTAATGTGGTTGGCATTAGGAAGGGCATCCAGCCGTAGAAACCAAGTTAAATCAGACTATATATATATGTATATATTATATAGGTGCAGGCGTGGCTGTGTGGTAAGAAGCTTGCTTCCCAACCACATGGTCCCGGGTTCAGTCCCACTCCATGGCACCTTGGGCAAGTGTCTTCTACAATAGCCTCGGGCTGACCAAAGCCTTGTGAGTGGATTTGGTAGGTGGAAACTGAAAGAAACCTGTCGTATACATATATATGTATGTGTGTGTGTTTGTCCCCCACCACCGCTTGACAACCGGTGTTAGTGTGTTTAAGTCCCCATAACAGAGGTTCGGCAAAGAGACTGATAGAATAAGTACTAGGCTTAAGTCCTGGGGGTCGATTAATTCGACTAAAAGCCTTCAAGGCGGTGCCCCAGTATGGCCGCAGTCAAATGACTGAAACAAGATAAAAGATACATACACACACTGATCTAATTTCCATCTACCAGATTTCCCTCATAAGGCATTGATAACCAAATGTGTAGTAAAAGACATTAACTCAAGCAGCCATGCAGTAGGATTGATCTTGGAACCCTGTAGTTGCAAAGCAAACTTCTTTACCTTTTAAGGGTCCACACAGCTATGCTTGCACCCTATTTGGACAGTATGTTAGTGCAAAGACTGCAAAGCGAACACTGCTCTTGATATTTACTAAATTGCTGCAGCACTAACAAGATTCTAACATGTACACAGTGGATCAAAGTACTACAACAAAATAAAGTACAATCATTCACAAAAATGAAGTGATGCATGAATTAAAGAGGGAGCTGCTATATGATTGTTCTACCTGCTAGAAATAGCTACCAAATGTTCATAAAATCACACTACTGTTTTAGAGAAGAAACACATGAACCAACTAGAGAATACCTATGAAGTCAATTGACTAGCTAGAAATAGTGGCCAAATCTTCCGATACCATCTTATAAAGGAAAACAAACTATCAAGGGTACTTTGACATGGTTAATCAGCATGCTAAAAATAGCAGTAAAATCTCTCTCAACTCAGGTAGTGTTGTCTTAACATCATAAAGATGTTAATCTTATAAATGTTTAAGATTTAATCATAGGAGTCCCAAATCCTGAGCTCATGCTACAATACAGTCATATGTGATATTTAATGGAATAGAATTCAATGTATAACAGTCACCTAAACATACAGAAAGAGCCTCGGATATCTGTTAGGTGTAGAGTAAAGCTAAATATTTGTCTGAATTATTTAACTTTCCTGAATGGGGATTCATTGTTTCACAACTATTTAACTTACACTTTCTATATTTCATAATGAATTCTAATAAGCCAATGAGGAAGCCCTCTAGTGATCAATTGACCTAGTAGAAGTAGCAACCAAACCTACTTCAAATCACTTTCTTTAGAAAGGAAGTTATTGGTAGGTCATGGTTGTAATGCCTTTGATTACAGAGCTTACATGGGTCAAAACAACAGAGGTTCAAGGATCAGTGTCAAAAATGAATGTAACTTGGAAGATCTTACTCAGGGTGATATACAAAAAATATTTTAAACATTCACAATGAAGAATCTAATATTGATTTGTCAGATTACAAAGCAAAAGGTGAAGAGAATCGAAGCCACAGCAGCATAAGAAATGATGAAGGGACTAAAATCTACCAGAAATTAATTAGCTAATGTTATGATGAATGGACACTCCACCAATATTAATCCAATTATTTAACCCACTTTATCTTCTAA
>JAOPUL010004099.1:116756609-116769476 GCA_027564515.1 Octopus rubescens
TCCAGTCAAACCGTCCAACCCATGCTTGCATGGAAAGCGGACGTTAAAGGATGATGATGATATATATATATATATATATATATATCTAATATGTTAAAACAAAGAATGTGTGTATCTCTGTCTGTCTGTTACCTTTTAGTGCCAAAACTGCTAAACCAATTTTTTTCAAACTTCAGACACACATTGCTCATGTCTACGGGCAGGTTTTAAGTTCAAAATGGTTTCAAAGTTCAACCGCGTAAAACAGGCAAACTGCATATAACTGGTATTTTTTCCACCAATTTTCTTTAAACTTCTCATGTATGATAAGTTTGCTTGCAGAATTCCAATGACGTTAATATTTTTTTCGAAAATCGATTGCATTGACTTGTCAAATCATGGAAAACGCGTTTCGACACAATTTGTGGTTAACTAAATGCGTTATTCGCTGCTTGACAGGTCAATGCGATCGATTTTCGGAAAAATATTGTCATTGGGATTCAGAAAGGATACTTATAATACACACGAAGTCTGAACTTTGAAACCATTTTGTTGTTAAAATCTGCCTGTAAACATGAGTAATGTGTGTATAAAGTTTGAAATAAATCGGTTTCATGGATTTGGCACTAGAAGGTAACAGACTGTAGTAGCCATAGCATTGCTTATCTAATCTATCTATAATATATTAAAAGAATGAATGTGTGTGTGTGTGTCTGTCTGTATGTTACCTTCTAGCACCAAAACTGCTAAACCGATTTTCTTCAAACTTCACACCCTTATTAGTCATGTTTATGGGCAGGTTTTATGTACAAAATGGTTTTAAAGTTCAACCGCATAAAAGAGGAAAAACACGTATAACATGTATTTTTTCCACTTTCCCCCCTCTGACTCGTACAAATTTCCACCGATTTTCTTCAAGCTTTTTTGTTGGAGCTATTTGCAATGTTCAACAAATCACCCGAGCAACGCCTGCTAGTATATATGTAGCCGGGGGGCTACACCATGTTCCAGTCTGATTTGGCTTGGTTTCTACAGCTGGATGCCCTTCCTAATGCTAACCACATTAGTGTGTGCTGGGTGCTTTTAACGTGCCACCAACACCAGATCCTCGATGCTAGTGCTTTTACGTGGCACAGTCATGAATGCATATACGTGGCACCACACAGGCGATTGGTTGACAGACGGATGAGACCTATAGATCAGGCGATTGGTCAAAGATAACTGATATACATACATAGAGCAGCGGCCCGTGCACATGCACACGAACCGCCTTCGTATTGGTGGCGATGAGAGGCAGGGGGGGGGTTCATACAGTGAGGCAGAGTAATCTCGCATCAAAGGTATATTTTCACATTACTAGCACATAAGAAATAAAAAGTCAGGCTTATAGGAATAAAATTAACTTATCTTATTTATATTGACATCTGTATTTACAATCCATTCAATTCTGTGTGTCCTCTTGGCCAACTGCCTATACAATCACTATTTGGTAACTAAACCGCATTAAGCTTAGCTGAATAATATTTAATTTTTTTTTTTCATACACCGAGGCAGAGTAATCTGCATCAATGGCATATTTTCACAGACGAAATAAGAAATAAGAAGTCAGGCTTATAGGAATAAAATTAACTTATCTTATTTATATGTGTGTGTATATATATATATATATATAGGTGCATGTAAATATGTATATGTGTGTGTATGTATATATATATATATTACGAACGGTAAAGAACACAGCTAAAACACTAAATTTGTGAAAATGGTTAAGACTCTAAATACAGTTAATAAATTGATAGCAGATACGCTATAGCAAGATGGAATGTAAAGAGAACAAAACTGTTCTTTAACCGTCTTAATGGATAACAAAAAGAACAGAGTTCAGCCAAGAATACCATATTTGCGCCTGAGAAAAACAAAGAGGGATTCCGATAATAACCTGAAGCAAAACATAGCTACAAATAAAAGGATGTTATGGGAGGCAAATAAAACTGCGAAAGTAACAAGTAAGATTTCATCATTTCATCAAGACCAAATTTCAGTTAGGCAATCCTGACGAGAAACCAAAAAGTTTGAAATGCATAGGTTGCTACTGTAATGAAATTATTTATATATTGAGAGAAAAAAAACATCATACACCGCTCAATGGTTTGAAAAATATCAAACAATAATAGCTTTTTCTCTCAATGTAATAGATGCTTACCCTTCAACAAATTTGAGAGAATAAACAAAAACGAACAGCAATGACTTTTCTCTTGATGAGAAATAATCACCTTCCCATAAAAGGACATTGATGTCATCAAATTACGAACGGTAAAGAATGCAGCTAAAACACTAAATTTACAGGTATATATATATATGTATATGTATATATATATATATATATATGTATATATGTCATCATCATCATCATTATTTAACGTCTGTTTTTCCATGCAGGCATGGGTTAGACGGTTTGACTGTAGTGCTGCACCAGACTCCCATCTATTTTTTTGCTTGGTTTCTACAGCTGGATGCCCTTCCTAACGCCAACCACTCCAGGCAGTGTACCACCGGCACATATATATATATACGACAGGCTTTTTTCAGTTTCCGTCTACCAAATCCACTCACTAGGCTTTGGTCGGCCCGAGGCTATAGTAGAAGACACTTGCCCAAGGTGCCACGCAGTGGGGCTGAACCCGGAAACATGTGGCTGGGAAGCAAGCTTCTTACCATACACCCATGCCTATATGTAATATATATATGAAAACTAAGAGAAATATATTATAGCGTACAATCACAATAATTTGAATAACAAAAACGAATAACGGTCTAGTAAATATCATACTATATAATTCTTGATTTATTGAAATTTACATCTGCAAGCCTGGCTGTGTGGTAAGAAGTTTTCTAACCTGACTACAGGTTCCCTGGTTCGGTCCCACTGCGCGGCATCTTGAGCACGTGTCTTCTACTATGCCCTCAGACCCATCTTCTGAGTGGATTTGGTAGACAGAAACTGAATGAAGCACGTCGTATTTGTATGTATATGTCTTTGTCATTGTGCTTCTCCCCACCACTGCTTGACAACGGGAGTTGGTTTGTTTATATCCCCATAAACTAGCGGGCGCCATAACCTTACGAGCGCCTTCGCGAACAGCATCCGACCTCGTGGCCACAATCTTGTCTTTCTGGGTGTTCGCTACAGCCTCCACGGGGAATATTTTCGTCCGACCAGATGAAGACATTGTCACCGGTGCTCTGAATCTCCTCTGCCATTTTCTTGTGCGTGTCTAGTCGCTTTACTTTAGAAACGGCCGAAATTAGGTGTCGACGTTGCATTTATAATGACTTACAATTTAAGTCTTCATACACGACCGTCGCATGGTTATCTGGGAGATATCGTGACTTTTAGCAATTTACTTCAAGCCCCGCCGTAGATTTGGCGACACTCTTTTTTGGACGATAAGCAACAATTGTTTCGTCCTTACGGATTGTTTTCGACCAGGAATGGGCTTGCTGTCGATTGAACCTGTCTCACTGTAGCGTTTCATGATATTATAGACTGTTTTGGGATCAACACCAACGTTTGAAGCCACGTCTTTGGTGCTATGTCCTGCTTTTTCAGAGCTAAAATCTCACTGCGCCTGTTAGCTGCCGTATTGAAACGTTTTACTCGCCGAATGTAAACAAACAATGGAGTCTACATGAACAATTGAATGTCAAGGAGCACATTTTAACTATTTTTGTGTAATTTCAAACTAAATTTAATAAAATAAACTTATTTAAATAATCGGGAATCCTTTACGATGCACCCTTTATACGTATGGATTAGAAGCGCTAAGCAGTGATGTATACAAATATAAACTTGTTACAGGTTCGAATATGCTTGAGATATATTAGACCCTATAAGAAAGACATCCTTGCATTTTGTCTGGGAGAAAATTTCTCGCTGTAGACAAAAAAGGTGCAAACCATCAAGTCAGTCCGGGGCGCCTTCTACACCGATCGATGCATTTCGGAGGGGGAGTTGGTAGGATAGTCGATTCCCTTGAGCCAGTATATGACTGCTACTATATATATATATATATATATATATATTGGTTTCAATTTCTTTTTGACACAAGGCCAACAATTTCGGGGAGGGGTTAAGTTTATTACATAGACCCCAGAGTTTATCGACTCTGACAGGATGAAAGGTAAAGTCGACCTCAGCAGAATTTGAGCTCAGAATATAAAGACGGACGAAATGCCGCTAAGCATTGTCCGACGTGTTAACGGCCCACCCAACTCGATTGGTACTATATATATATTATTGATACCGGTGGGATGAAATGCTAAGTTTACATAGATGGGATTTGAACACAGAACGTATATAATCAGAAGAAAAATCCCATGGCATTTGTACTATCTCTAGTGATCTTTGCCAGAAAATAAAGACGATGAATTGTCGTTCACTTCTTTCATAAATAGTAGTTCGACAATTGAACAACCAATGTGGCTGGATTAAAAAAAAAACAATAACAAAAAAATAACATGTCTTCTTTATAATAAAAAGATTCAGAAAATATTCTGATATTTAAAAAAAATAAAATCGAGTGTTTTTGTTATTTACTTATTGTTAATTTTGTTTTAATTGTTTGGTCTGGGTGAAAGGGCTGAGTCTATGACTTTCTCGGGTCCTCCGAGACCGGTGAGATCGTCACGATTAATATCAACGACCTCTCAGATTAACATAGTAATAGGGGAGAAATCAGAGAAGAAATATGACGTAAAACTGAGAAAATATCTATAAATTTTGTTGAGAAAATCACGAAGAATGACTGGGCAATAACCCCCAGGGATACTTGCTACATAAAAAAAAATTGTTAAAATACTCGATGTATTGAGACAAGGAATTTTTAATTAACCCCTTCAAATGCACCCAGACAGGCATTTTATGAGATTCTGTCATACAACAGTATCCTTCTTTAAGTGATCATGTTGAAATTAAATCGAGTCATCTCATCGTAATTTATGTATGAATCTTTTGCAATGTTCCAAACACCAGAGTAGGAAATACGCTTTTCTCTTATAGGAACAAAGCCTGAAATTTTGGAGGAGAGGGCTAGTCGATTACATCGACCTCATTGCTCAACCGAAAGGATGAAAGGCAAAGTCGACCCCGGCGCCATTTGAACTCAGAACGTAAAGACGAACGAAATATCACTGAGCATTTTGTCCGGTGTGCTAACGATTCTGCCAGCTCGATGCCTCACCAGTGTAGGAAATAATGATTTCAAATTTTGGCACAAGGCCGGCAATTTCGGGGGAAGGGATAAGCTGATTACATCGACCTTTGATTCCTAGTTTACTTGGATAGACTCGCATAGTCATTCAAAGTTTAAAAAATCCTATTATATTTTTATAACTAAATATTATAAGGAATTATATTTTTTAAAATTGTTAAAATATTTTGTGTATTGTAAAAACAACAAAATCTTATATGGACCCCCAAGGATTATATGGACCCAGGTTGAGAACTACTGCATTATACACTCATCGAAAGGTATTTTAAAGAGTTCCTTTTTAAGGGGAAATATGATTCTTTGCATGTAAATACACTGCTGTGGTACTATACTGGAATAAAGTATGAAAACAAATTTATCTTATATAAACTACGTTATACGAGTATTGTATTTTAACTTTATTTTCCTCCAGATCAGCTGTATACTTGTTTATATTTTGGCCAAGAGAATTGCCGCAGAGGATGTAAAACTCGTATTTTTGGCTATGATATTTTGTATTAATATGATTGGCGACCAGCGTGGCACACCATCGCTGTGCTTTTTTTCATCCATCCATTGCAAATAGCTGACATGCGGTTGAAAGAATAACGTTTCTTTTCATCTTTCTTGGAGAATTTTCATTTAGATGATTAAAAACATGTTGCTTAAAAGTAACACAGTTGTTAAATAATGTAAGACATATATCAAGTTTCGGTTATGTATTCAAGGGAAGGAGATATAATGAGATGATGTGAACTCTTCACATAACTGCCATAACTGCACAAACTTATGAAACGTTACAGTAAGCAACGTTTCATAAATTTGTGCTAACAAATTGTGATATTTTTTATTTGGTTTCAATATTTTATAATTTGTAAGGCGGCAAACTGGCAGAATCGTTAGAGCGCCGGGCAAAATACTTAACGGCATTTCGTCCGTCCCTACGTTCTGAGTTCATCCTTTCGGGGTCGATAAAATAAGTATCAGTTGAGCACTGGGGTCGATGTAGTCGACTTACCCCCAACCCAAAATTGCTGGCCTTGTATCAAACTTTGAAACCAATATTTTATTTGTAGCAATGATGTGCCTAGCAGACTTATGCTTATTGAGTTCCCTAGCCTAAAACACTCGGTCTCCCATCTGTAATACAGCTGCATTAGATCCAGGGCAATTTTTTGAATACATTAAATTAATATAAAAAGCGTGTCTTATACGCTGGCGAATACAGTACTTCTCAATGCAATTATGTTTTGCTAGTAAGTTTAAAGGACAAGCTTACTTCGTTATCGATACAAAACAATACAACAACAGTACAAATGGAAAAATACAACAAAAAATGGTATAACAAGTGAAGAACTAATCATTGTCATAGTAAGAAATTGAATTCAATCAAGGATGTTTTATGTGTTCATTAAAGAGTGTAAGAAAAACACACACTGTACCACATTTTCACATTCACTCGGTAGAGATAGCGAGTTGTAAATTGACAAGATGGTTAAATTTAGTTGGGGTGGGGGAAGATGTGATAGAAATGTTATAATGAAGCATGTATCGGTAGTTCGATATATTTTAAGAATCCCAACAATTATAAGCAATACATATTCAGAGATGAGGGAAGCACAACCTTAATTAAGAGTGCCAACTATTAGAACAGCATAAGGCGGCGAGCTGGCAGAATCGTTAGCACGCCGGGCAAAATACTTAGCGGCATTTCGTCCGTCCTGAGTTTAAATGCCGCCAACAGAAATAGGGGAGAAAAAGTACAATAGAGAAAGTATAATACATGTGCACACACACGCACCAACTCACCTTTCATTCCTTTCGGGGTCTATAAAATAAGTACCAGCTGAGCACTGGGGTCGATCTAATCGACTTACCTCTTCCCACGAAATTGCTGGCCTTGTGCCAACATTTGAAACCAATATTAGAACAGCATATCAACAGCATCATTATTATTGGATTCAAAAAAGCAACGAGCAGACAGAACCGTTAGCATGCCGGACAAAATGCTTAGTGGTTTTTCATCCGTCTTTATGTTCTGAGTTCAAATTCCGCACCTAAAAAAAGTGTCAAACTCTGTGCCTATAGTAAAAAGGATTATTACTGGGGTCAGGGTGGTGGATTAGTAGAATAGTTATATTTTGTTGCACAAAATACCTTGTAGTATTTAGTTACGACTATTTACGTTCTGAATTCAAATCCCGCTGAAGTTAACTGTATTTTTCATGTTTCCTAGTTCGACAAAATAAAGTACCAATGAAATACTACGGTCGATGGTATTGACTAATCTCTCACCTAAATTTCAGTGCTTGTGCTTGTGCAAGAAATAATTATTACTGGGTTGCACTCTTTTGAGTGGAAGACTTAATCCATCACCCAGTTTAACACTGCTACCTAGTCCATGGGTGATTTTAGTGGAGTCTACTTCGATACAAGCATTCGGATCAGGTTTCTTGTCTGAGAATAACTTCCTTTCTTTCCACTAGTATTAGAGGTACTACCAGTCTTCCTTTGACTTAATCATGTAGAAATATATATTAATTGCAAATTTTGGCAAAAGGCCAGCAATTTCGTGGGATGAGATAAGTCGATTGCATCGACTCCGATGCTCAACTGGTACTTATTTTATCGACTCTGAAAGAATGAAAGGCAAAGTCGATCCCGGTTGCATTTGAACTCAGAACGTTAAGTCGGACGAAATGCCGCTAAATATTTTGTCCGGCCTGCTAACGAATCTGCCAACCCGCTGCCTTTGTAAAAATACATATTAAACCATCAGCAACAATGACGAACAGCCAACACTCCAAAATAACCCCCTTCTGTGTTATGTTGTCCATATGTTACGTTAGATAACAGCAACAGCAACGAAGTAGATGTAGTAACCATTCATCGTCAGATGAATAGTTACTACATCGTTTGAAATTATAAGTGAGGTGAGATGCATTATATTATAATATTAACTTCTTTTTGTTTTTATATTATTACGTTACTTACGTGTTTTAACGTTAATTCTACGTCTGAGTAATCGGTATTCAGACGTCGACGAGTATTTCCTGTTCTGCACAGCTAAAAGAGTAGTTCTTGCGGCGGCCGTGATTTAGCCTTGGTCAGCTCTATGATTAAAGGCATTTCAACTGCGAGCATTATAGATTTTATAGACATTATGTAATTTGTACTAACATTATCAACTGTGTCCTTCCATTTTTAAGGCAGTAGGATATGATTTGAGGGAGAATTGGTTGCTACTTCTAGCAAATTAAGTAACAACGTAGAAACTCGCACATTGACTCGATTATCTTTTTCACCAGCTGGAGCCCCAGGATGATGGGACCCCAGACAACAACCTATGTTCGAGGTGTCGATATTCACTGAGACCTACGTCTTAGTGATCTCCCCTCCCTTCCAGACATTTCAAATGTTAGCTGGTGAGGTCAGGCTGACACGGATTAAAGTTAAGTCAGTTCAATTATTTGACAGGAATTATTTGTCACAGTTTGTTAATTTGAAATTACGCTGACAGAATATAGCAAAAACACACATTCTTGGTATTTCTTGCAAATATATTGTTGCTGTGTTCTACTTCCAAATACATTATTTCATTGTTCTAAAATATCACATTACACAATAATATATTACTTCAGCATATTTAGTGTTTTATTGTTATTTGCTTATGTTGTGCTGGCATTTATTTTAGTTATCATTTGGTTTTCTTATTAACAATTTTTGTCCCTGTAGTGTATTTCTTAGTAGCAGCAGAATTAGTGTATTTGCAGTTACTGTTGAAATTTTCTTGTAATCAGATATAAAGAACTATTTAGGATTATATCGAAAAGCTGCATAGCAAGGTAGTTTTAAACTGCTTTGCTATATAAACCGTTGTTGGATTTCTAATTCAGTTTCATATGGTTTCTTTAATAGATGTTGACACAATTGCACCATCGGATACGTCTATGTAAAATATTGTCCACAGCTTGGTAAGTTCTTTATCTGGGAATTACTAGGTTAATTTTCTGGAAAATATCTTCTCGCAGAGAAATTCCATTTAAAATGCATGTTAACGTTTATTCTTTCTTTATAATATATTTCCATCACATTGAGACATGATGATGTTTGCAGTAAAGGTTTAAAGATCGTTGAGTGATGTGTGGTGCTTTTAGTTTGCGATACATTTCGAACTGAAATCTTGAAAAGGT
The DNA here is from genome assembly GCA_027564515.1 of Octopus rubescens. Lineage (NCBI taxonomy): Eukaryota > Metazoa > Mollusca > Cephalopoda > Octopoda > Octopodidae > Octopus > Octopus rubescens. The sequence continues at coordinate 116,766,031 of JAOPUL010004099.1, forward strand.
TAGGTCGATCAAAGTTTCGTAGAAAAATGGTAATGTGCATCATTTAGAGACGGAATCTATAAGCTATTCGGAATCGATAGGTCATTATGCTTAATCTTTTCCAAATAAAATGAAATATATTGAACTTTATTAAAATAAATCCAGCATGATATTGAATGATATGTTATTATATTCTAATTTGTGGTATTTAACATAATTTTAATAAAATATCCTTAGGTTGAACATTTTGGTAGACACTAAAAAAATTCTGTTAGAGAAATACTAGAATTTTCTATTTTAAGTCAATATGGGATTATAATATATTAAAAGATAGACTTTGTAATTGCATGTTAAATAAATGGGTTAAATCTAACGATAGTTGTGTGTTTTTTGCATGACGACACCAAAGCATTGCAATGACGTCATACAGAATTATAGCGTAAGTGGAACAAGGATACAATGGATTCTTGGTTCGAAAGAACAACTATCGGTACAGAATTATAGAATAGAGCTAAGGCTTCTCGGGAGTATTATATTTCTTGTTTCTGGTACTAAGATATGATTCTTTCGTAACTTTATCTCGTTTAATCGTATATGAGCTATACAGAGAAAAGAAACCATGAAAGTTCTGGATCCTCCGTCCGTTGCTATCGTCAGCCAAGAAAAGCTCGTTGAATGGTTTCGAAAAACCGTTTCTACACAGATTCATTCAGTTAAAGATTTAGCGAGTGGATATGAATTTTGCAAAGGTATGTTCATGCTTTTCCCAACTGCACTCAGTTTAAGTAAAATTAAATCGTTAAATCTAACCATGTACGATCGACACATGAACTACAAACAACTCCAAGCAGCCTTTACATATATCAACTTGAATAAAGAAATACCAATACAGAAGTTAATGGAAGGTAACTTAGCGGAGAACTATCATTTTGGACTTTGGTTTAAAGCTTTTTATGAAATTAATTGCCCTCCACATTCACTTAAAGAAGATTCAGTGGCTGAGTGTCGAAAAATCAAGGGTGTCGGTTGTGGTGATATACTGAAAGCTCCAACAGAACACGAACTGAAAAGCTGGCCCAAATCAGGAAATACAAAATTTATCAAACGGACTGTTAATGAGGGTAAAATCATAGAAAACGAGTGTAAACTCGTAGACTATGAGTGTAAATTCGTGGACAATGAGGTTCAAACAGACTTTTATGAATATTTGCAATATGAAGAGATCACTAATATGATTAACAAAGAGAACATCATAAGTATCGAGCAAGCTAAGGCTGATGAGTTCAACCAAATGATTATAGAGACCCTGAAAAATGACAACATGAGCTTAATAACTGAAAATAAAGAGTTAGACATGGAAAATAAGGCACTTGCCATGGAAAAAAATAGCCTGGAATTTAGTGTCAATCTATTACTCCAACGCAATGAAGAGCTGGAGAATGCTAATTCCACGCTAATTCAACAAATTGAAAGTCTTGAAGAAGGTTATTTGAATTTGTCAGAAACAAACAAAGAAATAAATATACGTAACCGTGAACTACAAGTCCATTATGAGGATTTAAACTTACATTCTCAAATCTATAAAAAGGTGCTAGACTGTTCAAACATGGAAGCTAATCTTTTTTTCAATAAACTTCAAAGTATTGACAGGCTTTGTCGTAATGCATCGAGCAATCGTTTGCGGAAATTAATAGTTTCTATATTGAATGAAACGAAATATCAACCAGGTTGTATGTCGGTCGCTTTACCCTAACAATATATCCATATATATGTAGTTTTTTTGTCCTTTCGTATTCGTAGAAATAATTAATTGAAATGGGAAATAAAACTATTACATTTTACAATCATAAAAATGAACTATTAAATTTTATAATCATAAAAGTGAACTATTCTTTTAAGTTTTCTTTTTAAATGCTTGTCCTTTTGATTATTATCTTCTGGATTTTTTCCGTCTGTCAAGTGTTTAGATTATTAGCTGATTTACGACTTTATTACTTTCAAACAAAATACCATAGCTAGCAAAGTTAACATTTACTTGAAACACTCCAAGCTTTTTTCTCTGTTTCAATCTAAACATTTGTTGGGAGTTGAATCTTACTCATCTTAAAATCCTATAAATCTATCTTTCACTTCCAAAACAAGATCGCATAAAAATTTGAACGTTACTTTCATTTTGAGTTTGTATCCTGCCAGAATATCCGTGTAATAAAACACCTTAACTCTGTTATATTTATGTTTGAAACGTTTTTGTTGAATAGTGTGTTAAAATAAATCATAGAAGTCTACGTAAAGGACAATTTTGGTGGTAGTGAGAGTAGAAGGGCCAGTCAGCGAGCTGACAGAGTCGTTAGAGCGTCGGAGAAAATGATTCGGTATTTTTTTCCAGCTCTTTACGCACTGATTTCAAATTTGTTTTGTATCTTTTCGGGGTTGATAAGATAAAGGACTAATCGAGTACTGGGGACAATGTATTCGACTAACCCCACTTCCTCAAAATTGCTGTCAGTTTGTCTATATCAGGAACTATTGTTAATGTTGGCAAGCTGGTGAAATAGTTAGCGCGCCGGAAAAAAATAATTTGCAGTATTTTTTTCCGACTCTTTACGTTCTGAGTTCAAATCACGCGGTTCATTCAAGTCCTTCTGACTTGAATGTTTTTGATTATAGGTGCGTTCGATCATGATGGTCTGTGGCTAAACGAAAACAACACATACAGACTCATATGAAGCTGGCATCACATTCACAGCTGCTCATCTCTTCCAGCAACAGGCAAACCTGGCTGTATAACAACAGATCAAAATTCCTGAAAGAAGCAACATATGCAAATAGCGAAATAGAACCTGCATAAATAATTATTGATTGCTAATAGGTATTAAATATGTTGACACTAAATTATCTATCATCTCCTCTAAGCAATTTCATTTTCTTCAAGTGGATAAATATCTTGTCTTGTACATTGATTCTTCCGTCACTACTTCGGGGGCAAACGGTGACGAGAACAGAAAATGTCCCTAATTGTCTTCCGTACTTACCGAGAAGATGAATATAATACTTATTGTCGCTTGATGTTTTTATTTTCATTTTTCTTAACTTAGAAGAATTTAAAGTCTTGTGCCCTATGCTAGAAACAACTATTGTTTCTGGTTTTCAGTTTATTGCGAGAAAGATTTAATCCATGACCCAGCTTAATACAAGTGCTTGGTTCATGGCTGATTTTAGTAGCGTTCACTTCGGTGCAAGCATTCGGATCAAGTTTTTGTATTTCTAGTTGTCCTTACACTAAATATGTCAACGAACTTATCTATTGTTTTGATGTGCACGGCAGATTTTGATTATCTTTTTTATCTTTTATCTTTTACTTGTTTCAGTCATCAGACTGCGGCCATGCTAGGGCACCGCCTTGAATTTTTAGCCGAATGAATCGACCCCAGTACTTATTTTTTAAGTCTGGTACTTATTCTATCGAT
>JAOPUL010004099.1:117084977-117099705 GCA_027564515.1 Octopus rubescens
GATCTTCACAATGGACTCGGATGATAGCCGGATCCGTCCTACACGTGTCAACAGCTGTTCGACAAATCTCCACAAGTAAGCGATACCCGGACACTGGACGACTGCATGCAACACGGTTTCGTCGCCCTGCGCACATCTTGGACAGGTCCGTCTGACAGCACTTCCGTGCCCGTAGAGCTTGTCTCGAACCGGCAAAGCTCCCCGGTAGCACTGCCAGGATAGGGATTTCTTGAAAGTATTCATAGGCCACGGACCGAAAGTCCTCCAGAAAAGACCTGCTACTTGATCCCTCCCAACGCTCAGAGATTCCTCGAGAACATCGTCGCTCTTGCCCTCCACTAATCCCCTATAGAACTCCATTGTGGAAATTCCACCGACCGCATTGCCCGATTGACAGAGTGGTATTAGCGCATGCCGACACTCCAAGTACCAAGCGCCCTTTCTCGGTTTACGCTTGATCCAGGACTGTAGCTCAATCAATGAGACGAGCTACGGAAAAACCCTTCTGAAGAATGGTGACCACACCTGTTCTCCGTTAAAGAAATGCTGGAGATGGCGCATCCTCAGCGCGAACAACAATAATAATAATGATTTCAAATGTTGCTACCAGGCCAGCAATTTCGGGGAGTGGGATAAGTCGATTACATCGACCCCAGTGTTTAACTGGTACTTACTTTATTGAACCCAAAAGGATTAAAGGTAAAGTCGACCTCGACGTAATTTGAAACCAGATCGTAATGACGGATTAAAATGCCGCTAAGCATTTTGTTCGGCGTGTCAGCGACTCTGCCAGCTCGCTGCCTTAATAGCAACGACATCAACAACAACAATTAATAGAGAACGACTATTACAAGACTTTCTGGGATTTTAATGTACAGACTGATTACGAAATTCATGCCAGGTGACCAGCTGTTATGGGTCTTGATACGAGGTAAAAGAGAGTGCACCATCATAAATGTGGCTATATCTGCGGACATGAATGTAGCAGTCAACGAACAAGATAAATAGGAAAATACCAGGATTTGACTTGGGAAATACAACGAATGTGTAGGCTTTCTACAAAAGTAACCCTGGTTGATATAGGTGCTCTATAACAGATTTAACAGCTCCCTTATTGAAATCCGTGTAAGTACAAGAGTAACATTAATTCAGCAATCTGTCCCAATGGGAACAGCAAAGATTATAAAAAAAAGGTCCTCAATATCTAAGGAAACTGGTTGTAACTCGGTATCAAGGACATTGATTCCGAATGTAAAACAATCGTGAATACCATGAATAATAGTAATGCTTTCTTTATTTACAAGTAAGGGTTCACATAAATCACTGGGGACGGTACAGGACAATACAATGTGGTGTTACATGAATAAGCGTATAAAAAGTAGAAAAATGGAGAAAAAAAAGTTATAACGATGGATATTTCCCTAAAAGAGGGAGACTTCATAAGGCTGCTCGTGAAATCCCACAAAATCACGGTTTCCTTGACCACTAGCGCAACTGTCCTCTCCACATCAGTTTCTTTCAATATACGGGCGTATGCATAGAGTTCACTCGGGCCATTCTTGTCACATTGTTGGGATGCATCACTTTCTTTTCTACCCTCACTTTCCGTTTCAAGTGAAACTTGAAAAAGTTGATGAGAGCTTGGTTAAAGAGGAAAGTATCTGTCTTCAGCCCTTTCAATCCGTTGATACTCTTAGTCGCCACTACTTCTCTACAGAACGCCAAAGTGGAACTTCCTCCGACTACATTACCTAACTGACAGAAGAATGGGTGCGATTGACGACACTTTCAGGACTGCAGCTCAGTCAGAGAGACTAGAAGCGGAAGACTGAATCTGACGACTGGTGATCACAACCTTTTCACCATCAAGGAAGCGCTGGAGATGTAGCCTCAGCGCATGTCTGCGCATCAGCAGCCACTGTATGCCCAATCCTCCATTCGACGGGTGTTGACCACAAATTGATTACCTGACCTGTGAAACTCCTCAGAAAGCGGAAGAGCATACACTCCTGTTTGGTCAGACGTAAACTGGGCCAAGGCATGATGGTCAGGTGGTAATATATAAGGCAGGCGATATATGCATCCACCACTTTTGCCCGACCTTTCAGAGACAGCTTCCTCTTGGCACATTTCCGGGTTCGTTACCTCGTCCCACGTTATCTCCACTTGGAGATCTGGACAAAACGAAACTCCAAACCATGTAACTGATCCCTCGGCACAGCTTCAAACAACGTCATTGGACGACATGGACCTGCCTCTACAGGTGATGAGCTACAATTCCACTAACTTATCTTGATTCATTTTTGTTCCTGTCATCGCCTCGTAATCTTTTAGAGCAGTGTCGATCAGGTCTATCTTCCAGGTGTTCGACACTATGACTGTGACGTTATCCGCATATGCTGACACGGTTCTCACACGTCCTAACCCGCGTGGGATGTCTCTCAAAGCCTCCAATTTACGCAGTAGAGGCCCTAGAGCCAGTACATAGAGAGGCGACAAAAGGAGAAACCATTGACGGACCGACCGCAAGATGTTGAATGGCTACGTCAAGTAACTATTCACCCGAACTACAGAGAAAATGTCCCCGTACATTGCAGCAATCCACCCACAGAATCCGGGAGCGAATCCTACCGTCGTGAGAACGGCCGCCAAGTAATAGTGGTCGATCCTATCGAAGTCTTTTGATTAAACCAAAAGGATCAGGGTCCCACCCATGCCAGATTCTTTACCAACCCTGTCTATAATATATCGCATGAGGTGGAGGTCGTTGTGGATATACCTGCTTTGGATGACTCATGTTTGCACTTCACATATCAGTTCCTAGACGACAAGCGTCAACCTCTTTGCTAACAACTTGGCCAAAATTTTGAAAGCTGCGTTCAGCAGCTTTATGGGCCTAAAATGTATTCTTTGATCTCTCTCTTGTGTGCGTCCTTTCTTAACAGTGCCACCGCTCCTTGACTTACTGAACTAGGAATTCTCCCGTTCTGCTGCCAATTGCGGTAGATATCTGCTAAAAACTGCTCGAGTACATTGCGTCCACTTTAGTCCATCAGAGATAGAATGTTCTCTTTGTAGCCACGTTGCTCCGCTGCCACTCGGAACCATCAAGCGGTTTTCGTCCACTCTTTTCTTAGAGCACGCGTCTTAGCTCTGACAATGCATCATTAGTGTTGAAGAATTGGTCTAGGGTCAATCTCACCGCGAACACGCCGGCTGTAATGCTTTTTCTAAGTGTCTCTTCTACGTTTCCAACAGAGTTTCCTTCTATTCCATTTCATTCTATCGTTAATGCCTTACTAAACCTAATGGATTCTATTCTAGTTGCCCTTTTCAGGGCAACGCTCCATTTGTTGTTGAGGATAGACTCCATTAACTAATTCTCTTATCCCATCTTTGTAAGCCTGACACACCAGGAGTGACGGTTTCAGCTTCCAGTAACTGGGTCGCTGCCTGAAAAAGCCTCTCTAGGTTCACCTTGCAGGTCACAAATTTGTGGTCTATGTAGCAGATTATTTTTAAAAGGGGGAAACTCATGCTATCTTATCTACTGGCCCACAGAATACTCTATCTAGATACGACATAGATGACCCGATGCGGTACGTTCGTGTTCACACTGGCACATTCGGGAAATCCAGTCGGTACCTGTCAGACAGTTGAAAACATCTGAGCAGGTTTGCGAGGTTTTTGCACCTCTGTCCCATACAAGCTAGTCCCATACAATCTAACCGTGCGTCCAAGATGGTGTGCCAGTCACCAATTACCACTAAAAGTCGAGACGTTCCCAGGAAGACCTCCAGACGTCTGAAGAAATCCGGCTGCCCTGCGCCTGTCCGAGCATAAACAGCCACCAGTCTGAAAGCACTCCCATCTCTACTGTTTATTTCCTGGACCACCAGCCTACCTTCTGGGTCCAAGAAGATACCTCATATCTTCAGATCTAGCCCTTTCCGGAACAACACCACAGTTTCACCTTCAGTTTCCGGTTGGCATGGTGATAAGTAAATCTCGTAAATGGTCATGAATGTTTGTCGACTGGAACGTCTGGTCTAACTGATAGCCATATCGTCGCAGTTTTCTATTTGGAGGTCTCGACCGAACAAAGCACAGCCAATTTCACCCGTCCTATCGTCCAGCACTCCACATCATTATTGTACATCATAATCCCAAATCTCCAGATACCGAGCAGCAGGCCCACTGACAACTTTTATTTGATTTTCGGTCTTATTATCGCTTCGTAGACCCTAAGAGTGGTGTTACAAACCTCGATGAACCTGGCGTGCGACATTGTGGCGGTGCTATTTTTCGTATATGCAGAAAAGAATCTTCGACATGCTAGTTCGATCAGAATATCCTCAATGACTAGTTTCCACTGTAGTGGCTCGAGGGTCTCTACAAAGAGAAGTGAGTGGGAGAAACATAATGGAAGGACCAAATTACACTGAATGATTACGTTAGGCGGCCGTTCATCCTAATCACCTAGCAGATGTAACTCTATATTGTGGTGAATCAACTGTGGAAGACTTAATTGAAATATGTGAGGGTAGCTTCCAAGTATTGATAGTCTATCTCACCGAAATCATTTGATTGATTTCACTTGATAAGAGCCCCACGAGGTCCGTGTTTCCTATTAAGTCTCTCTACGATGTACCACATGAAGCAAAATTTGTCGTGGATGCAGCTATTCGGGGTGGCGCATTATTGTGCATAACCAATCAAAGCACCGATGAGTTTTGACAAGCTCTTCGCAAACACCGTGCTCAAATATTAAAATCTGCGATTATCAATTTGGTACTCCTTGTTTCGAGCCTTTTCAGTGGCACGCAACACGTAGAACTAGGGATTTTTCCGTTATGCTGCCAGTTGCGGTAGATATTTGCGAAGAGATGCCGAAAACATTTGGATTATTGAAGAGTATACCATCCAACAAGGTGAGTTTTCCATCCTGGTGCAAGTCATCCATTGCTTCCCTTAACTCTGACACTTTTAGCTACGTGGCAGGCTGTCGTGTCCACCCTGCGATCCAATCTATCACTTGTCAAGAAGAGTTCAGCATATTCTGCTAAATGGTTACACACATATGCTTGAGATCAAGTCATTGTTTTGCCCCTCGGGCCAATCAAACTGCTTTCTTCCCTTCGTGTCTCAGGGTATACGGCTTCACTCTGACAACACAGCCATCGTGCTTCACGTTAAAGAATTGGTTAAGGGCCAATCTCGTTGTAAGTGACCACGCCAGGTGCGACGCCTTTTCCAAACACCTATTGTATGTTTCTAACTAGGCCTAACTCCATTTCAGTTTTCTCTAGTGCTACTTACGTACTAAACCTACTTGATTCTTATTTAATCACTCTTTTTAAGTGGAAGCATTATTTGTTATTGACGATTGCCCCGTTAAATCCCGCTTCACTAATTCTCTAATCCGGCCTCTCTAGGTATGGTGCAGGGGAGGTGGACGCATTCAGCTTCCAATAACACCTGCCTACGATGCATGTCTCTCTCGACTGTAGATATCATAAACTTGTTGCCGATGTAATGTACAATTTTAATGCTAGCCCTATCTACAGGTCTACATAATAACCTATCTATGTATATGGCCCGATGCAGTTTGTTCATGTCAACATCAGCTCATTCGAGAAATCCTCTCGGTGTCTGTGTAACAAATGAGAGTGTCTGAGTAGGTTTGTGACGCATTTGAATCCGCTTTCATATCAAATAGCCCTACAGTTCAAGCAAACATCAATGATACCATTCCAATGTCTATCTAGCAATTAAGGTCAGTATATGCCTAGGAAACACTCTAAGCGCCTAAAAGTATAGCCGATTACTTTCTGAATGTATAGTCTTAGCTGCTGCACACGTGTATTACCACCAGCTTACCTTCTGGTCGATATTGTGGAACCCAGATACATTTCCTAGACAACACAGCAACTACAAAGCTCGACTTGAAAATGCATACATCCCGATACAGCTCGACTTGAAAATGCATACATATTGTAGCCAAATTATGGTCTCACTGGTGGTCATCAAATCTATGACTAGTGAGCTTAAGTCATTGAGCAGGAGGCCGTGCTTCAATGGTGACCTCTGACCACCACTTACAAAATTCACTCTACTCTAAGTATGACTAATTTAGACAAAAGGAGGACAGTGAGCATAGCCCACTTATCTTATTCCTGTGGAAAACACAGTTGTTCAGTTCTTACCACTTCTGTGTGTTTCCACTATTAAATTCTCGTAAGTTCTTTTGTTTATGATGATACTTGATTTCGACGGCATTAACCAAACCGCCAGGAACCCATTTCTCGCTACTCGCTATTACTCCTAATAGAATTTCGGTATGTTTTTCAACAAGATTCTACAATTTCGGGTTAATTTTCTCTCTGTCCTCCCCAATGATAACAACAAAGTTTCCTTTCTCTTTTAGTTTATTCAGCAGTTTTATCAAATTCTTGTTATTAATTCAGACCCCTGTCAAACTGATGGAGTTGAAACCGACAATAGTCATGGAATTTAAAGCATCTTTCATTACTTTAACTCTAAGTTCAATGTTTTATGTTTGCATTTTGTGTTTACCCTTATTGGTTTTGATGTTTCCCACTTTTCACTAGATTTTGGCGTCTTCCTATCAACGCAAAATGATGGGTTGAACTTTTCACTCTGACAGCACCTCCGCCTTGTCTTGCGCGGTAAAGAACTGGAGGAAGAGACGCCTCGGTTTTTCAGTGCCGTATCCCATTGGCCTCTGTTGGCGGTTGCACTGGAGACATTATGAATTCAATTGACTTTGCTCCCACTCTGACTATTCTCGTACTTGAGACTGATGGTGCAGTGGGTACAACAACAGCAGCAGCATCCATGGTTTTCACCCCAGGGGCTTGCTGTTTGCCTTGTCTCTGCTGGCTACAACTTTTCTTCTTCTGGATCCATCGACCTAAACTAACCTTTAATACCATGAGCGTAATGACTAGATCTTCTGTGTTGCACCACTAATCTAATTGACAGTTTTTTCCACTCCTTCTATTCTTGCTTCCAGTAGTCAACTCTTGGTGGAATATAGGTGATATAAGTTCGTAAATATAATAAACACTTTTGCTTTTGACTTCACCTTAAAGCCGTATAATTCAAAATGTTTGAATTGTAGTAATTCTTTATACACGAATATTCGAAATGAACACTCAACTAAAGAAAAGTATCGATAATTACTGTTGAATCACTTCTTACATGTTTGAGACATGCCACCAAATCTTAAGTATCAAGAACTAAGTTGCTTGGTGCTGATATAAGAGATGGCACTTTGTCATGAATTTACCGGAACGCTATTGCCATTGTGAGACTCCCGGCACTCAGGTTGGTTGCTTTTCCAATAACCTTTGACTTGACTGGTAGTAAATTAAAATGTGTGGAAACCTTATAAGATACACAGCAACGAAATGTCCAACAACAGTCCTACCTCAACTAAATTTCTCCTTCGAATGAATATTGGACATAACGAGTTTTAATGGAAACATTTAGACATTACGTGGCATTGCATGAGAACAGAGAAAATAGCATGCTCAGGACTATGATAATATCGGAGACATTCAACAAAATATTCTACATTATTAATTTTTTTATACTTATCAACTATATTACAATATTCCGCACAATATTACACTGAGGCAGAACAAAGCATTTCAGAGAAGAAGAAAAAAAGAAAAGAAAAACCCCTCCCACCAAAAACAAGCAAATGCAGGCGTATAGTGATAGATTTATAACATTAGTCATTTGAACACCATGTTATCCAGCCAAAGAAAGAAATGTCCGCGATCGTTCGACATTGTTGGAATAATTTCAAAATTCCTTCACATCAAAATAGTATGAGCATGTTATCGATGCAGTGGTAAATAAACAAAAAAAAACAACAAAAAACTAAGGGGAAGCGCTTTTGATGATAGGTCTGCTGAAGCAGAGCTTAAGGGCTTACTTGGGTCTAAAGAAATTCGATAACAATTTTAGCGTGAATGTTTTTTTACAGAATTTACTCTGCTGCAAATATTCGTACCAGAACCCTCGTTTCTTTCTTCATGTTTTTTCTTTCTGCAGATATTGACCTTCAAATATTCAGCATTCGCATTGTCACCAGTTTGGCACCACGGGCACTTAATAAGTTATTTGAAAGAAATCTCAATATTCTATTCAATAACACTGTTTAGATAACAATAATATGAACATATAAGGGAAAGAAAATATAGTAATAACAGTAAGAAGATTATTATAGTAATATCACTAAGAAGATTATTGGACTATTATTATAAAATGCTGCTGCACAAAAAATGTAAACATAAGTCGAAACCAAAGAGAAGACATAAAACAACATTAACAGAAATAACAGCTGCAGGGACTAGAGCAACAACAACATAAAACTAGCAACAAAATCAATGAAAATAAATGCTAAATCAAACATGTGTCAACTGCAAGCACAGCAGGATGATGGATAAATACAGCAGTCACGTTAATAGCAACGAAATAAACAAAATGGTGAAACAATAAGGATAATAAAAACAGCAATAAATGAAAACAGCAAAAAATGAAAACAGCAAAAAATGAAAACATCAAGAAATGATTGACTTATCATGGATCGGCGTCGTTTATTATATCAACTAAATTTTCATATCTCTCTCATTTTCTCATGAAGATTGAGATCAGACGTCTTTGTTTCATTAAGTTAACAGTTTACTCGACACCAGCTTCAACTTGATATTCAATTTATTCTAGTGTATATATTTCAATATCAGAAAAAAAACTCTTTTCAGTCATTGGCCCTCTTGATTTATTTCCCTTGGCTCATTTCAGTTTTAATCATCTAAATTATGGAGCCAAATATTTGTCAACTGATTAGGAAGATTCACGTAGATTATATTTATGCTGACGAGGTTTTATAGACCGAAGTACATACATAACGGATCCTTACGCATAATGAAAGGAAATACCTCTCCCTTAAGCAAGGTAAATTAACTAAGAACATAAATATTTCTTGAAATTTACTTTGAGAGTCACTAACAATTACTACATAACATTTCTTTCTTTTCTCCAAGGAAAAGGGACCTTAATGGGTATTTTTGTATACAACAAATATTGCAGCAGGCTATCCCTTATCCATCTAAAATCGGATCATCTTTCTATTTGAGTTATTTCTTTTGGCTCATATTACTTTTAAAAATTATATTTGTTAGAATAAAACGAATAAAATTGGATTTCTTCGTGTGCCTAGTAGTGACGTTTGCATGCATCTTCAAAACACACTACCAACTTTGTCCATCATATAAATTATTCTGTAATTGAGATTGATAATTTGATCACATTCAACAACACCAACATATAAACTTTACTTAACTCTACGAGCTATACATAATACTGCATCTCCACTACAACTGATGATTATTATGGAATTTAAACAGCCACCTGCGGTACAGACGTTAAGTCTAATAATCTCCTAGAACCTGTCATGCAGATCCAAGTTTCTCTGCCTTGTCAAGATTATATGAGAAATGATACATCAGATAATATATTGAAGATCTCAGAGCTCCTGTATTTAAATCCACTTCAGTTGTTTCATTGTGTATTTGGGAAGTCTTCTTAATACTACACGATTTACTTCACCAATCTGTTGGATTCTCTTGGAATGTTCCGTGAAATATCAAACAGGAGATTTAACTCACATGTTAATTCAAAGAGAAAATTTAATCTCATGCGCTTAATGCTATGAAACCTTCCGGCTTCTAAGAAATTTACATTCTTAACATATTCAAAACCACAACACAGAGATTAATTTTCTTCTAGAAGTTCAGAAAATATATCAGTAGCAAATAATCGTTATATCTTCATAAAAACAAACATGTTCTAAATTCTTATTTACCGACGAAGTGTTCTTTTACTGGTAGTCTATATGTACATATACGGAACAATAAGAGCCAACATGATAGCCTCTATGTAGCCATTGTATCTGCTAGAAATACCAGTCAAAGGTCTCTCAAATCATAATCAAATCTCTTTAAAAAAAGGAAGTACATATTGGATTATGCTTATTATCCAGATACACTATAAAAGGATAGGAAAGTGATGACCGAAACGAAATCAATTGTTGGTTTAATCGATTGCCGAATTGAGGCGTTATAGCAACACAAATGAACGATTTTGAGGACATTCCAGAAAATACCGCTCATATTGTTTAGCAATTATTTACAACCTGACTTGTTCCTTTTCGTTATTTCCTTTAAATGAACTACTTTCAAGCTTAATCTTTTTACTTAATACCATATTTAAATTCCTGTGCCTTACCAACTCGGTGGTGCTCATGGTAAATGACATTTATGAAAACTTTTCTTCTGTTTCTATCACGCAACCCTGACTCACTTTGCTACATTGTAAAACCAGTTTCTTTATAACTGCATTTCCGCCAGCTTGTTTCTATGAATTAATGTGCTATCATTCACACTGGACAGTAAATAATACTTTTTGTTTGATCGATACATTGCAACAGGCAGTGATATCTCTCTCTCTCTCCCTCTCTCTCTCTCTCTCTCTCTGTCTCTCTTTGGTATTCTATCAATTTGGATGCATTTAAGAGGAGTAACGTCGCCACACACTTTTTACTGTTCATTAACATATATTGTTACTTACACACACATGCGTATGTACGCGCGCACGCACGCACACACACACACGCACACACACACGCGCGCGCACTCACATACATACACACACACTTACACACACACACACACGCGCGCGCGCGCGCACGCACGCACGCACGCACGCACAAGCGTCATCTAATACACCTTAAATACCTATGGCTAATTTTTATTTATCGTTTAGTCAAGGAAGGAAGGCCATGCCTATAGGGTTCGGAAACTAGATTGTAAAAGGAAGAATATATTTTCAAGCCGAAGATTTGGCCCTATTACTTGCAAAAGAGTAAACTTCATCTATGCCTCCAGAGACCGAGTAGGAATGTCAAACCAGAAAAACCATTATGTATATCCATAAAAACAGAACTCTGATGACACGAAAGGAAATATTGTAACAGTCTCATTTAGCAACACCAAGAATCCTCCACTGCACACAGGGCTATTCAAATCACGTTAAATCCGTTGCTAGATCATATATTTGGTCAATGATTCTGCTGATAGTCAATGATTCTGCTGACAGAATTCCTTGCAAGGTCGTTTTACATTGTTTTATACTTTTATGGAATTCTTTGTTGTGTAGCTTCGGTACGTCGCTCGACGATCCATATTCAACAATATTGTATTTTATCATTTTAAATCTATTTATTGCTTCTGTCAACTTCTTATTGTTGTTGAGAGCGGTCGTTCAATTGGAATGTGTGCTGTATTCTGTAGGAGATGTGTATGATCTGTGATATATTTTTGTTACGGTTCTCTATATCGAAAAGTGTTTCTCTGGGAATAGTTACGGTTTCATAATTATCTCAGGAGTTCGGATACGATTAATACTCTTTTTTCTTAATACCACTTACTTATGTTTTCAAGGAGATTCGAGGGTTAATTTATTATACGTGTTGTCGATTTTCTTTCGTCTGTTTTCAATGTGATAAGTTCGATTGTGATTCTTACATTGATTTGTGGTAGATGCGCATTTATATGTCGTCATTCGTTTTGTTTCTTTTTTTCTACATGATATTCTGTCTTGATGTTTGGGATTTTCCTATTGTTTATAATAAATCTACGTCCGTTCGTGTATTCCTAATTATATTCCTCTCATCATCATTTTCCATACTCATAAGAGTCTTTTATTGAGCTCATGTTTTTAGATGGAATGATTATATATAAAGTAATGGCAAAGTTAATAAAAAAAATTAATACGCATGTTTTATATATTTATTTGTTTATTATCTAGCGTAATCCAGAAATTTCACTGAGATGCTAGAGTTAAAGAATAATTGGCTTTTTCTAGCATATTAAAATCAAACATTAGATGTTCCTATCGTCATTTTTATTCCTTCTCTTATCAGTGCAATGAAAATAACAATGGCTGCAACAAGTACAACAACAACAAGAGCAAAGCAACAACTAAAACAACATCAGCAATAACGTTAATAAAGACGTACGCCATTCAAAGTACAATCAAAAGAAAAGAAAATATTCTATCTTAAGGATTTAGATTGTATCACAGATGCTCATTGTTGTTCTTCCTTATGCTTTTACACATTTATTTATTGATTTATTGTCGTTGATATCGTGGGTAATAAGATTTGATTTATTAATTTGCGCAACTGGTGAGAGCTGTAAAGCAAGGTGTAAGCTCCCATTAAGATCACCACAACCACATCTCTTTTTCTATTACTTCTCAAAAAAGTGTTGCAGTAACTTATATCACTAATATACATGGTAATCCATGACAATCATATTCTCTCATTTATTGTCGTAAATCACAGAGGTTTTACACTTGATACAAAATCATTTACGTATATATTTTCCTTCTTAGTATTAATATTTTGTTTCATAATCTGAAGTTTTAGACACTCAATGTATTATAATAATTTCAGGCGAAGTTGAGCTGGTGAAAATAAGTGAACGCTTCTTACATTACGTACTATGTTTCAGATAAATAGTTATCATGTAGTGTTTATGGTCTCTCAAAGTTGGACGGTATTTTGAAACAGTATTTCAGAATATTCATAAGGTGGCATTTACCTATATAATAAAACCTAAAATAAAGTATTTAAACAGTTTGTTTGACATTCTCATTGCTGGCTCAGTAATTGTGTCTTCGTAATCTGAAAGCCCATTAGCGCTGGATATGATGATGAAAATAAGGGAAATATAACTGATAATTTTAGGTTTACGACTCTATAGAATTCAAAATTATATAGTATAACCTCTGAACATTTCAAAGTAAGGAATATGGTTTGCATACCTGAAATTGTCTTAATCAAATTCTTTAAAATAAAACATGAAACCTGCTAAAATTATGATGCAACACTTTCACCGTTATGTAAACATTTTATAAATGCTTGGATTGTGTCAATTAAATACTGATTGGGATGTGTGCTACCAGAACCTATAAGTACCAGAGATTTCTCATTGTTCAAAAATTAAAGAAATAAACGAACTATAACTGAATGGTGTAAATTTAAATTCTTGTCAAATACAAAATTGTTTCATGACTGAGTATTCGATATTTGAGAAATAACCAATCTTCCTATTCACAACAATTTCAATTACTGTTTCTGTAACTGCCATTAGAGCAAAACGCAAATTAGCTATGCACAATTCGGATAGAAATGACCATTTGGATCACCTTAAATGAAGGTGGGCTAGCTGAATGAAGAGTATACAAAGATGAAACCAACGAAACAGTCAGTGACATTGATTATGTATTACTTATGAACATCGGTGTCATCGACATAGACGTCAACAGCAACAGAAATAGAAGGAGGAACAATAAAATCAGAATTTTGTGTCATCAAACAGCTTCGTAATATATCAAAGCATCATAATAATAATTGTCACAAAACCCTAGACAGCAAAATATCTTTTGGGAAGAAATAAATATATACATGTCAACATTTATTATTAAAGATACTAGTTTGAGTTGTACGATGAAAGAAAACAAGGCCAATATTTTGTTTATTAAACAATAAAAATAAATATCATCATTATCGTTATCTTGTTCATCACCATTAATATAACTTTAATCAAAATCACCTCGGCAATCACATCCTTTTCCCCGTAAACATCATCAGCATGCTCCGTTTGAGACATTCATATTTTGTTTTTTAATAATAACAAAGAAACCATTCACCATTATTAAATTTATTATAATCATTAACTTCAACAGCATAGGAGCCAACCATCATCATCATCATTTTACTACCCACCCTCCCCTCTCTCCCTCTCTCCTCCTCCTCCTCATCATCATCATCATAATGAGTACCATCACCATCGTTGGTGTCATCGTCGTAATCATCATTAGTATCATTTCTCCTTAAACAATAACAATCAACATTATCATCACTAAATAATATTATTCATTTCGTCTTTATCATCACGATCATCACCATCGTCGTAGTCAATAGCATCCCCATTATATCCTTCTTCTCCTTCCCTAACTCCTCCTCATCATCATAATCATCACCAGCATATTTTCATCATCATCATAAACATTAACACAAATATAAATTGAAATGCAAGGCAAGAGGAATAACAATGATATATGTCATTCCATTGTCGATGATAGAAATCAATTACCTTTATATTTTGTTTAGTTTTATTTTTGATTTTTGATATTAAAATTTTCAATTAGGAAACTGGAGTAACTAATGGATAAATAAGACCTTCAGAAAACGTAAAGCAGACAATAGCTATGCTAGCTGTTTCATTAGAAGGAAAATAAATGGATTTCAGAAAATTCAAAATCAATAATAATAATAATGGTTTCAAATTTTGGCACAAGGCCAGCCATTTCCGTGAGGGGATTAGTCGATTACATCGATCATAGTGTTTAACTGGTACTTATTTTATCGATCTCGGAAGGATGAAAGGCAAAGTCGACACCGACGGAATTTGAACTCACAATGTAGAGACGGACTAAATGCCGCTAAATATTTTTCCCGGTGTGCTAACGATTCTGCCAGCTCACCGCCTTAATAATAATAATAATAATCCTTTCTATACTAGGCATGAAGGCCTGAAATTTTGGGGGAGGGGAGTAGTCGATTTTA
>JAOPUL010004099.1:117135577-117146120 GCA_027564515.1 Octopus rubescens
ATACATATATCCATATATATATATATATGTATATATATATATATGTGTGTATGCATATGTATATATATATATATATAGATAGATATAGATATATATGTATGTATATATATATATGTGTATGCATATGTATCATCATCATCATCATCCTTTAACGTCCGTTTTCCATGCTGGAATGGGTTGGATGGTTTGACCGGAGCCGGCAAGCCTGGGTGGGCTGCACCTGTTCCAGTCTGATTTGGCATGGTTTCCATGGCTGGATGCCCTTCCTAACGTCAACCACAAAAGAAAAAATAGAGAAAAGAAAAAAAAAAAGGTTCAGGTTGACAATAAAATTTCCATTCTACTTATTATCTGACCATTAAAGATAGAATGGAAATTTATAATCAACCTGACCCCTTTTTTTTCTCTTTTTTCAATTTTGATACTTATCAAACACCTTCATGGTAGCTGGTACGTATATACATATGTATGTGTGTATGTTTGTAATTAAACAGCTGTACCTACACAGTGAAAAACAAAATATCAGTTTGAAAAAGCAAGAAACTCCTATCAGAGTCACCTTTTGTACACACCTAATAACTTATAAACATCTAATTATTAAAGTGGAAAAAATATCATAAAAGCCATTTCTATTCATTCTTTCAAATATATATATATATATATATCATCATCACCATCATCATCATCATCAGCAGCAGCAGCAGCATTATCATCATCATCATCATCATCATCATCATCATCATCATCATCATCATCATCATCATCATCATCAACCTCTTCTTCTTCTTCTTCTTCTTCTTCTTCTTCTTCTTCTTCTTCTTCTTCTTCTTCGATGAGTTTTTTCATGGTCATTTAATCTGTATGAAATAGCAGCCAAATCTCCCTTAAATAACACTATAGTCTCTTAAAACATCATCATCATCATCAACAACAACAACAAAATCTGTAAGCTGAATAGAATGCCTTTGATCATAGTTCTGTTGGATCTGGGCAAACTTCGGGTTAAACAACAGCAACAACATCAACAACTGCAACAACAACAACAACAACAACAACAACAACAATAAACAACATACCAATTACATAAGAGGACTTCAAGTTATCTAGTTATCTTGTTCGCTAATATATTTTTTTCTTTTTCCAGTTTTATATTCTTTAAATGTATACCAAATCAATGCAAATATCTTACACACCTATCAAATTAACAGCTGAATTGTATTACGGAATTTTTGCAAGGTAACATTTCCCCACACGTTTTTAATATTAATTCTTTGCAAGGCGGCGAGCTGGCAGAATCGTTAGCACGCCGGCAGAAATGCTTAGCGGCAATTCTTCCGACTTTATGTTCTGAGTTCAAATGCCGCCGGGTCGACTTTGCCTTTCATCCTTCCGGGGTCGATAAAGTGAGTAGCAGTTACGAACTGGTGTCGATAAAATCGACTACTCACCTCCCCCAACATTCCAGGCATTCGTGCCCAGTATAGAATGGAATATTAGTAAAGTGTTCGGTAAATATTTTTTCCAAACTAATAATTTTATAAATCACTCCTATTAGAACAACAATACTAATCGTGCAAGCGTGATGCATGTTGAAACGAGACATGAAATGAATTATGTCTCAATGGGGTCACGTGGAAGTTTTCCTCCACATACTTCTGATATTTTTCAATATAGTGTAGAACAAGTTTAAACATTTTAAATCTCCTTCCCCGAGCTTCACGAATAACGACACGCGCACCACAGAATTAAGGCGTATATGAGCACTCTCATTACAACTCCCCACTCACCACCTTTCAGAGAAACAACGAAAAATTGTTTCTGTAGATGTTTATTGTCACAGTGTTTCTCACAAATGGATCAGCACTTTTTTGTGAGAGACACTACATTAGAAAGCTTGAAACTGTCGCTCTTGCTCCCCCTAACTGATCTTCCTTTCTCCTAGCATGGAAACGTTCAAACGATTCTTGCGCAATTTCAACTTAAGTTCCCCGTACTTGCTGAACGAAGTGCTTATCAAACTGACAAAAATCTCAGTGCCTGTATTCATCAAAATATTAGTGTAATACTTTGTCCTCCCCCTGTTTATTCACGAGAAGACAAAACGCACTTTGCTTCCATGCAATTCCTTCTTTTACCACACTTTTGGACACGTACGAAACGATTCAAATCCTTTCTAGTAAAGCAACAGGGATTCAGCGTTTAAGCATTCAGACCGTATCCGTTATTCCTTGTGAATTTGTGAAGTTAAAGATACGTTATTTTCCTCCAAAGATGCGTCTTTACAGATTTCTATATTTTTGAAATTGTTTCCTGCTTCCCTCTAAAAGGATTCCTTATAACTTTGTTATTTGTTAGACTACAATTACAGTTCCCTCCACATCTAAAGTACCTTATATGAGAGTCATTCATAGAAAGGAAAACGAAACCTCAGTAGGTAGTGAAGGTAGTGAAGGGTTCAGAACATTGGGGCAAATCCAAATATTTAAATCGTGTCGAAGACATTGGCAAATAAAGAAGAATTATATAGAGGCAAACTGATATATAAAGAAAGTGGCCAAAATATTGGTTTCAAATTTTGGCTCAATGCCAGCAATTTGAGAGGGTTGGTTAAGTCGATTACATCGACCCCAGTGTTCAACTGGCAGTTATTTTGTTGACCCTGAACGGATGAAAGGCATAATCGATCACGGCAGAGTTTGAACTCAAAACAAAGACAGACGAAACCATGCTAAGCATTTTGCTCGACGTGCTAAATATTAGAACGGTCAAAATATTACCCTAACATTGTGGCATGAAGGAGGCAGTTTAAGAACAACCAGATTAAATCAAGAGCAAAGAGTTTTTCCAGTAAATGGAAGATTTAAAACGAGTTACTGTTTCTCATAAGAAAGAGTGCTTCTTTTTCCTTTAGGCGGGCCTTTGAAGGGAAAAAAACTAGGCAGGCAAAAATAAGAAAAGTTGAAACATTTAATTCATATTCCAAACAACTGCAAATAAATTATACGAACGAAAATACTATCTCACTCTTTCATAAATGAAGATGGAAGGTGATGCAACATTTACCTAATATTTTGGTGAAGGTTTATTAGAATTGGAAGGAACAACTCTATTGATGCCTTCTTTATTTCTGTCGGTCGGGTATTGTTATTCCGATAGCCGGGAAAATGGGAGTTTAAAAAATTGAAATTTTGGAAAAAATAGTTTTTCAGAGATACATTTGGTTTTGTGTAACCTGTGAAACAAGGCCTCCTTTATTTCATCTGCTGATCAATATCCATCCCCACGTACAGGGTTGGTATTGATATTTTGGTACCCAGTGAAAGAATCATGTAAAAACCTGAAAGGTTGAAAGAGAAAAGTCAATTTTCATAGATTTGGGAGTTATTTCAAGCATTTGAGTGATCAAATTGAGTCCATTTTCATGTGATCTGCTGCGACAAGCATCTCCACATGTGCATATGAATAGGTGAGTTTAAAAACATCTGGAAAATGAGTATGAGGTCGGGTGAAGTTTTTGTGGTATTTAGGATTAAAAATTTAAATATTTTGAGAAAAAGAAAATCGAGTATTCGATACGTTCGCCAGTATAAAACAATAAATATATAGTTAATGGAAACAACTGTAAACCAGTTTTATTGCAATAAAATGAATAATATATATGTATGACCATTATTAATTACCTTATATATATATATATATATATACGTGGTAACGTTCAAATTATGTTTGCCAACAACTCTGAAATGAAAGGATAAGGGCAATTAGGATGTTTAATTTATCTTTGCATAAGAAAAAAAAATGCTGGTTCTCTTACTAATAGATATATTTAATAAAGCAAAGCTCAATTATGCATAAATAAAAAAAAACACTTTATATTGACGGATGGCTCGTCAAATAAATTCACTTCATAAATATATCAATTTTGTATAAAACCCTATACTTCTATAAAATGTCATGTATATCATTTCGTATAATTATGTTATCTTAGTGCAGCGACTATGTATATTTAAGTTCTAGATCCTGTATGTCATTTGAATGAAACTACAAAGTTAAAATATTTAAAATTGTTGTCCTTATATGCCTCTTGCATATCTTTATATAAAGAAGGACCCCCTTCGATCACGAATGACCATGGGATTGCACCTATAAAATTTTCCTCCGAGGCATAAATCCGGGAAAGGTTGTTTGTGAAAGTGCAGCAGTCGCCCATGCATACCAGTCTCTCCACTCCACACCACCGATGTTGTCTAAGAATGAAACAGCTTGATACTAGTGACATCGCAACTCGTTTCAACAGCTGAGTGAACTTGAGCAACGCGAATTAAAGTGTCTTGCTCAAGAACTCAACACAACTCCCGGTCCAGGAATTGAACTCACAACCCAACGATTCTAAACCCGACACTCTAACCACTCATCCATGCTCTTTCAGATTATCTCTTTATATACATAAGATATATTAAGAAACTAAAATTTTATACAAGCTTTTTTTATTTATTTCAAAGTAGTTGCAGAATCCAGTAAGTAGACACAATGGTTTAGTTTAGAACTAAACGTATTTCATAGTAAAATATATTATTTCATGGTTATATGCCTCTTACCTATTTGTTTCAAATACTGACACAAGACTAGCGATTTCGGAATAGGGGCTAGGTCGATTAAATCGACCACAGTGCACGATTGGTATTTATTTTATTAACCCCGAAAGAATGGAAAAGCAACGTAGATTTGGGCAGAATTTGAACTTAGAAGGCGTAGACGGAGAAAATACCATTAACCATTTTGCCCGGAACGGTAATGATTACGTCAGCTCGCCGCCTTAGATGACTATTACATATTGCTTATTAAAAACTTTGGCACATCCAGTAAGTTCTGGGGAGGGGATAAGTCGATTACATCGACCCTAGTGTTAAATCGCCTTATATGTCTATTACATATTAGCAATCAATTCTACATTTCAACCGTAATTGCCGTGTATCTATACCTTTCATTGGTGTAAATATGGTTGTATTACAAAAATATAAAATAAATAACTCTACATACCTCTTATCCGGAAATCACTTTCAAAGACAGGTAATTAGGTTTTCTTCGGTGATATTAATCCTAAGAGATTTATTATTTCATACAGTAGAACGCTTTATCATTACATAGAATAGGCATTAAGAAATTGTTTCAAATGGTGGGCCATATCAGATAGTGATCATCTTGAATCATGTCAAACCACAAAAAGGCGGACTGAAGTAAATCCGTATTTAATTATTGTATATGTTTTAGTCCGACTATTTAATAGTATTTTAATTAAAATAGACATCTTAACAACAATTTTCATAAAAAATGCTCGTCGTGATTGGTACGTCTCGTATCGGAGTTTGGTTCATCCGGTGCCTCCATGATGCTTAAACTCAGAAGGCCAAGTTGGGAATGGAACAGTATCGGTCATTGATCGCATGACAGGGCAGGTGGTGGTCTTGGCTGGAGCTGCCATGCCTTACGTTGACTTCTCGTTTCTTCTTCTTCAATCTGTTTCCTCTCCTCGAAGGTGGAACAGCCCAAATGAATTGTTCTTCGCAATGATGGACGGTCGGTGGTTTCTATTTCCCAGGTGTTAGGGTTGATTCCGGCTTGAAGGAGGGAAGACTTCAATAGGTCTTTGAATTTGCGTTTTGGGGTTCCTCGATGACGTTTGCCATTGACGAGTTCACTATAGAGGATGGTCCGTGGGAATCTTGTCCTGACAACCTGAGGAGATGCTTGAGGATCGTGGCTTCAATGCTCGGCATTTCTGGGTGACTAAGGACTCATTGTTGGTGTCTGATGTTGAGAATCTGCCATCTGATGTTGTGAAACTGCCAAAAATTGACTTTTGGAAAGGCTCAAGAATTTTCAGTTTTTTTTTATATAAGGTCTATGTCTCGCAACAGTAGAGCAAGGTGGAGATGACAACTGTGCGGAAAAATATGAGTTTTGTTTGGAGGACAGCCCGTGGTTGTTGAATACACACTTGTTGATTCTTCCAAACTCCCAATGAGCGGATTTGAGTGCGGTGGTGGACGTCTCTTACGCATGTTCCGGATTGTGAGAGAGTGCTGCCGAAGTATTGAAAGTCTTTGACGATTTGCAGAAGTGCGCCCCCTATGTTGATGGTAACTTCTGGTATATCTTTTCCAGGAACAAGCTGCGCAAGTATTTTCGTTTTGTCCGCGTTCACCTCCATCCCAAAGCGACGGAATACAGATCACATCGCTGTCGGGGAACCTTGTCAAAGGCTTTGCGAAAATTCCAGACGATGAAGAAGAGTGGTTGTTGCTGTTCACAAGCCTTTTCCTGGAGTTGTCTCACACAGAAGATCATGTCAATTGCTCTACATGACCGCCGAAAGCTGCATTGAGATTCCGGGAGGACTTCTTCCCCCAAACCAGCAGACGATCCAGAACAAGTCTGTTGAAAACCTTACCCTCAATGCTGAGCAGGGAGATACTGCGGTAGTTATTGCACACTGACCGGTCTCCTTTCTTGAAGATGGTAATGATGTTTCCGTTTTTTGGAGTCATCTGGAACGGTTTTGATGTCCCACATTCGCAGCATCAGGTAGAACAGATTGGTTCTTAAACCGTATCCACCATGTATGAAAAGCACCAGTGAGATCTTGTCTGAACCGGGAGACTTTCCAGGTTCCATTCGTTTGATGGCTTTCATGAATTCGTGAAATGATGGAGAAATGACGTTCCATAGATTCATAGTTCACTGCGGAGTGTTTCTCAAGAGGTCCTCAGGGGTTTGAGAGTGGTTGTTCAGAAGAAGCACGATCTCTTCTGTGGTGAGAGTTTGGCCGTCAGAAGTTTTCAAGGCACCTGTAGACGACCTGATGGTGCCGAAAATCTTCTTGGTCACTGCATAAAAGCGGCGTATGTCTTTCCTTTGTCTGCATAGCCCTGGAGTTCAGCAAAGTTCTGGATCTCTCTGAGGCGCATTTGGCACGTCTACGTTTCTTGTTAAATGCGTTCTTGTTGTTTCTCGTCAGATAGTTTTCGAAAGCAATACGTCCTACTTTTTTCTTATTGATCAGATGTTTGATCCCTTCACTGTTTTCAGCGAACCAGCCTTGGTTCTGGCACCTTGAGCAACCTATGATCTCGTCTGCAGTATATGTTGTAGCGTCGTCACGCAGAGAGCTCCAATCATTCGGTGAAGGATTCCCGTACTGCCTTTCCCTCAGATATTGGTTAAAAGCTTCTTGGAAGGCTTGGGATGTACTTGGATCCTTCCGTTTGCGCTAATCATACATCGGTATGCGTTTTTGAGTATTTGGATACCGGGGTGGGTAGGTGGACGGATGGAAAATTTGAGTGGTCGGTCCAGCAATCATTAGCGCCTGGCAAGGATCTGGTGATACTCAAGTCCTTCTTGTCTCGGATACTTGTCAACACATAGCCCAGAGTATGTCAGTGTTTTGTCCTCGGATGCGGCCAGCTCGTTTGCTAGGCGCTTCCCCAGGGAGGGCTGGGGTGTTCCTACGTCGGCAAGCCCTGAAACGTACACAGCTGACGAAATCCCACGTCACCGCTATTTCACGGTGAAACGACCATTCACGAGCTAGAAGCTTCCAGCGTCGTACCGTGCCTGCTCCCGTTGCTCGTGTGGTCATCACCATTAGACTTGAAAAAGAAGTAGAGGCGGGGAGCATCAATGTAGAGTCTAGATGGGCCGTTCATGTGATTTTTATTAGGGTGGATGACGCACTTCGCTCCAAGGCCTTGTCCGCATCTCCTCACATTGTTGAGATAGGCACATTTGAACAATGGAAATGCTTCGAGCTGTCGTAACCCAGATATTTTAGGGATCGCCTTGACAGCAGCCCGAATGATGGTACCAGAACCCCTTCAGCCTACCGTTTTGCGGTTCTTGACAAGTATTCACGGCTACCTTATCGGCCCAAGGCCATCGAAGGCTCAGCCTTACTTCACCCTGCCAAGCGATCCCCTACTTTGACGTTTCTCAGGATACAAGAATTGGACGTAGGAGTTGGAATTTGGATTCCAATAAAAATACAAAAAAGCTACTATGTTTGTATCATCATAGAATTTAATGTGTCATGTAGAAAAACAAATGGGCCGCAGATTCTCCCTGATTACTTTAGTGATAATTTGCCTCTATCCAGTAGCATTCTCAAAAAGATTCGTTACCTCTTTGAGCAGAATCAAAGCAACAGAGGATAAGCAATGAAACGGCGATGATTTGATATCATTACCTATGAGCAGGTAATTCAATGAGCTTTTCGTATCTACACAAATTACGTCTATGTTCCATGTATAGTGACTGCTTAGTTAAAATGTATAATTAAGATTATCTCTTTTGTCCATAACAATAGTAGTCTATTGAAATCTAAGCTGGGAGCGTTAAGTCAAATTTTAAACTTATGTTGTAAAGAGAAATTTCAAAAAATCAATATACGAAACCTTTTCCTTGAATGTGCCATGATGAACTATAAAGAATTTGATATAATAGATAATCAACGTTTGAAATGTCACATTAGTCTTCATTCTCATTCCAGTCAGGTTTCTCTCTGCACGGTACTAGAAACACCTGCAGAGTAATCAATATATATAGTCGTTTATTTTTCAAACACCAAACTCTGTTGCTTGGTGCTGGACGACTATTTTGATTTACATGCTTCAGGTTTTCATGAAGTCTTATCGGATAAAGCATGGCACTTAATGAGAAACTCGATAAAATAGATTTGTTGATTTAACGAGAATTTCGTTTGATGTAGTTTAAATGTGACGCGTACGTTCGCCCTTTTTCACTAATAGCTAGTTTAGTATAGAAGAAAACGCTGCCGACTTAGTAAACAAATTCAACCGTCTCACTCTACTACTACTACTACTACTACTACTACTACTACTACTACTACTACTACTACTACTACTACTACTGGAAAATTATTTCAAATGCGGACAAACACATACATATGTAAACACAAAACTTAAAATCTACAGATATTAATACTTAATATTGTTATTATTGGTTGTCCAGCGACTACTATCATTAAAAACGCATCTAATACAGTGTTAATGACACTACTATAATCATCTGTATCAGTGCTACCATTATTGATGCTACTGCTACTGTTTCCACTGATTATGATAATGATGCATATATTACAACGTAATACTAATAATCAAAAAGAGATTTATTTTTTCATTTACACCAGAGTATACCGCATGGTTACTTACACACAAATATACCGTATATGCCAGAGTGTAAATCGACTGATCGTATAAGACAGTCCCAGAATTTCCTTTTAAAATGTAGGCTATGAGCAATACTTGGTGTTTGTGTCTACCTGGTAATATTTCACACTTGGTGTAGTGGCTGGGAGGTCCGTGATGTAGAATCACATGATACTCTTAATGTTGGAATATCGTTCTTATTGTCAAATGGTTTTACCGGAAGCAGTTTTAATAAACGTTCAACCAAAACCAACACTTGTAACCTACTTAATTATCATTGATTTATTTTACCAACCAAGTCAACTAGGGCCTTTTCAAGAAACTCAGCCTTTAAATGTTTTAAAGTTTCAGAAACTGACAGATTTATTGCGACAGATCAATCACAGAATGTTTTATAGGACAATAGAGAAAACAAAACTACATGTATCTACAGTCGTCCTCAAAACCGTCAATAGACCGGGCGCCCTTACAGAGTCGTGTGAAAAAGTGTCATAAAGAATGGAAACAATACTCACCCTGGAAATCTGACCGATTATTTACTGTTCGTCATCGTCAGCTGTTGCAAATGGAAACAAGTATAAGTCAGCAAATTTTCTGTGGTGTTGTTATATGAAGGGATGTGAGAGAGGTTTTCAATATATTTTTATTTTAACATAAACTTACAATTAAACCAGCTTCCCAAACACATCTACCACGTTTTTTGTAAATATAGGTGCCTTTCCATATGCATACATATATCACAGATATACACATAATTATGTACAGTCAACTTTAAGAGGTTGGTGTACTTTCTAACATGAAAAAGTAATTTGCTGCATACGGTGGCTTAAGAGAAGAATTCTCCTTAAATACAATATAGGTGTAAAAACATCACTAGGTCTAGGTTCAAGGAATCAGATATTAGATGAAATATTTCAAATAATTGTTATCCGGGCGTTTTTCCTTCGTTACGTGTCTTCATTCACGGTCAATAACAGCTTCGATCTTATTAGTAAGCGGTGCATTTGCTAATGTGCAAAAAGCTTTATCAAGATGGAATAAACTAAGTAAAGGTGCAGTAACCAGGGTTTAATGAAATATATCTTTTGTGTTAGCTAAGAATCGCTACACGGTACCAGAATTTTCGATTCAAGTCAAATATTACGAACTGCAAATTGCTGTTATATATTATCCGCATAAGTGGAGTCAAGACCGGCTACTTTGTATTGGTATCAAGTCGTATTAGTTGTAATAATGAAGTCAAACGAAATAGTAATATTTGGTTTGACTTCATTATTACAACTATATCTCTCTCCCTTTATCTCCCTCTCTCTCTC